>NW_026506355.1:0-15610 GCF_026875155.1 Cherax quadricarinatus
CTAACCCACTTGTGTGGACCTGTAGTCAAAAACACCTTGCAGGGCCCAATAAAATGCAATCCACCCACCCCTTCTCTCTTGTTTTACTGTTGTTCAACATGTCATAGAACTCCAGTAGTTTGTGACACATGATTCCATCCTGAAAAACCAATTGGGTTGTTGTGATGAGATCAATTCCTTTCTAGGTGGTCACCACCTCTTTGATATTCTTCTCCATGACTTTGCATACTATACAGTCAGTGGACCACTGGTCCTTTAGTTTAGTGCTTCATGTCTGTCTCCTTTTTTGAGATTGGGACTACATTTGCTTCTTCCATGCCTCAGGCAATCTCACTGTTTCGATAGATGTATTGAATATTGTTGTTAGGGGTACTCCACATAGCACCTCTGCTCCCTCTCTCAGGACCCTGGAGACATGTATCCGGGCCTCAATGCCTTTGTGGTATCTAGCTCACTCACAAGCCTCTTCACTTCTTCCTCGGTTGTGTGACTGTGTCCAGCACTTGGTGCTGTGTGGTGTGTGTAAGGCGAGAATTTACTTTACCATCATATAGGTATTGAAGTACCCTTGACTTGTGATGTACAGTTGACAAGCAGCCTTAATGACCCTCGTGTAGTCGACAAAATCCAATACACCAACCATAATTCGGGTCATCAAGTGTTTCTTTTATCGTGAAAAATAATCAATAAAGACGTTATTGATCGCACTTAGGTAATGTACAAAGTGTTTAGCTTTATTAAAGCTTTTATACCTAAACTATAATAACAATAATAATCAGATCAATAATAATCAGAACTTCAGTAGTTTACAACAAAAACCCAAACATATATTGTCAGGCTATTACACCACAAACTCTATTTCCCAAGGTTAGCACACTGTGTTGTATCTAAATTTGTTGAAAAAAGTTATTGACTTTGACTGCACCTCCTGTCACATGGGGGACGCTGGCCGGGGCAGCGCCATCTACAAAACACAGTTAGATGATTACATTACCTCGCGGTCGCCAGTGCCCTTTTACTCTTATCGAGAAAGAGCGGGAATAACTTGATAAATGACTGCCTCCTGCCACCAGGGAACCTTCTTCTTCTTGATGTTGGTAAGTGAAGAAGACAAGCAGTCGTGGTGGGCGCTAGAGTGCGCTTTTGAGGGCCGAAAGTCATTGTCTGTCAGATCCAACGCAGACAGTATGGCGTCTTAGTCAGGCTCTCTGTGTACTGCTTGGCTACTCTCCAGATAGATACTGCTCGCCTAGCAACGCTATTCATGGTCTTAAAGGAATTTTCATGCATTCCTGGTTGCTGCAATGCTCTATTGTTTCAGTTTTGTGCAAATTATGGTTTTCAACATAGTGATTTCACCAATCTCTCGTCCTGTTATCTTGGTGTTTTAAAGCTGATTGTTGCTCGTGCAACGTATTGCGGGTTATTTGTGTATCGTTCCAGTCACGGGTATTGTGCCTTTTTGTTATTTATGTTTTGGTAGTATTGTGTTCGGTGGGTTCAGTGTTGGAGAATTATTTCAGGGTTCATGGAACATCAATACTGAGTTTATACCAAAGTTCACGAAAGGTCAACAAACGATTTATATCAGAGTTCACTAGGTCAACAAGAGTTCAGATCATGGTTCACGAGGTAGTCAACTATGTGTTTATTTCAGGAGTTGGCAATATAGTCAGTTGTAGTGTGTTGTGTGTGTGTTGTGTTGTGGTGTCCCCCGATTGACAATACCCTATGCTAACCATGGTGACGCGGATTCATAAAGCCACTGGGGCGAAAATGATTCCATCGTATATACTCAGAAGGAGGGTTGTAATATCAGTGCTATATGCCAGGAGATATTAAATCTCTCACTGTATATCCACAGAGTTGATAACTTTGTGTCACAAATGAATCTTTCTAATTAGGTTTGTAAATTCTCAGTTGTTATATAATACACAAGAAGGTGTGTTGTAATATATATTATATATATAAATATTTCTATATATATATATATATATTAATATATATATATATACAGTTACACCATGAGGTCTCTGGCTCTGTCTGTCTGTCTGGTGTTCGGTAGCATCGATGTCCACCCACCTAGCCTTTCCTCAGTCAGAATTCCAGTAATCTGTACGAGTTGGTAAATGGTCTTTCTAACTTATGTAAATGTCTTATATAAGTCCTGAGTACAGCCAAGTCGTTAACTGATGCAAGTCAGGAGAAACTCAGACCTTACGCTGCCCGTGTAAAATTTAATTCTTCATCAGGTTCTTCAACCCTGCTGCAGCGTTTATTCACTGGCTGACGAAACGGTGTTTGTTTTGTTCTGTCGGCTGGTTTGAAGGCGTATGACACATCTTCGAAGGCAAGCTGTTGTTGGGGACAAACGTTTCGCTCTGAGTAGAGTTCTTGACGTCTGGTCTTGAGTTGAAAAAAATTGCTCACGCACACCTCTTTGTTTCACATAAGGGAATAAATGTGCTGAACAAAGACAGACATTACGCAAAGAAAAAATAATGACTATTTTATTGGACGTTTGTCGTGTTTTTATTGCTATAACACTTGTCTGAAACAATATTTAGAGAGATAACTCGCACGTAGGAGAATGAAGCTAAATACGATGGTTTCGGCCAGACCTTTTGAACCATTAACTAGTCACTGCTAATGGTCTCTAAATAGGCCGAAACTTAACTCATTGCTTCTGGGATATTTGCGTATTGTTCCAGTTTCATGGTAATGATTGTGGTATTTTTTTCTTCCTAATTGGGAAACAGGGGACTGGATCTCATGCCTTTTGTTGTGGTTATCGTATATATATTAATGAGATAAAACACGATATAGTACTCTTGGGGATATTTTTCTTACCAATCATATTGGGGTACAGCCTTGACGGGGTTAATAAAGCGGATCCGGATATTAAAATTTACCAAGATTAAACGAACTTCCAGCTGCCTCACACTTTCTTGATAGTCGATTATACGAGTAGGTGACCGGCCTATCAAATCAAAGGCTGGTACAGTGATGAGCCCTAAGACAATTTAGACATGTGGCGAGTTAGGTTCGCTGGTAGATCCTAAGAGAAAGCCCTTATGTAGCGGGTTGGTCTTAGAAGTAGGCTTGATTGAGGCTGCCTCTATATACACAAAGGTGACCTAGGAAACAGGTTTATAGAGATTGTTTATCGTCGAGGGTCGGGGGGAAGTGATATCTCCTACTATTATATCTCTGTTGCGTCTAGGAATTTATGGCGCAAAAGTTCAATTGTGTCCTTTTTACTGACATATTGGTCGGTGTGTTAATTCCTATCTCTCTACCACCTTCATTTTCGACTGAAGGAAAAATTGGCTCTGAGAAGAGGCGAAACCTCTCACCAAATAAAGCTAGGAGTGAATGTTAAATAAGACACATGTGCAACTCCTGGGTATCTTTTATTGAGGAAACGTTTTTGCCAACAGCTGCATTCATCAGTCCATACAAAGGAGAAAAGAGCAACGAAAGGGGAAGAAACAGGAGGAGAGAATGAGGTGTCTGGTAATCAGTCCCTCATCCAACTTGGTTCGATAATGTGGTCAGTCCATCAATCTGTAATAGAATACGGCATATGAAAGATACCCAAGAGAAGGAGTTGCCACATGTTGTCCTAATTTATCAACATGTCGGTTCTCTGACCATTCATGTACAAAGATAGGGGAAAAGCTTTGTACTCGTGTCTTACTCATCTACTTATCAGTATTCCATTTCTATGTCTTTCTGTGTTAGGAGTTATTCGTCATCATTCACAGGCATCACGTCTCCTTGCTACCTGAACATTAACTTAACTATCGTGTGGAGAACCCTTTTCACAACTCCGTTCAAAAATAATCTTCCATGTAATTCAGCTCAGGTCAAAGATTGAGGTGAAGTAATTAATGATGGTCTGGAGATGCCTACATTAGACAGGCTGGTTTTTTAGCCAGTGAGTCTTGAGCCATTTACACTGTGAGAGGGGGCTGGGCTAAAAGGAGTCCGTGAGCCCGCCAACCCTCTTACACAGAGAGAGGCTGGTCTAACATCTAAACAAGTGTCCTGAGACCCGCCCCTACCCTACATCACAGACGAGGCTGGTCTCTGACATAGTCCCCCTGAGACCCGCCTACGTAGGGAAGGCTGGTCTAACAGTAGTCCTGAGACCGCCCCTCCCCTACACAGAGGAAGGCTGGTTTTTCTTAACAGTTGTCCTGCAGAACCGCCTCCCCCCCTTTCCCCCTACACAGAAAGGATTGGTCTAAACAGTTTTAGTCGGTGACCGCCTCCCCAACAGAAAAGGCTGGTTCTACAGTTAAAAATCTTGAGGACCGCCCCCTCCCTACACAGAAAAGGCTGGTCTAGCAGTTAATCTTGAGAACCGCCTACCAGAAGAAAGGGGGTGGTTCTAACACGTAGTACTGAGACCGCCTACACGAAAGGCTGGTTCTAACAGTAGTCCTGAGACCGCCCCTCCCTACACAAAAGGCTGGTGTTTAACAGTAGTCCTCGAGACCCCGCCTTCCTCTACACAGAGAAAGGGCTGGTCTCTTCTAACAGTAAGTCTGAAGACGCCAACAGAAACAAGAAGGTGGTCTAACAGTAGAGTCCTGGAGACCGCCTACACAGAGAGGCTGGTCTGATCTTTCTAACAGTATAGTCCTGAGACAGGCTACACAGAAGAAAGGCTGATACTAACAGTAATCTTAAGGACCGCATCTCCACAGAGATGCGGGTTCTGAAGGTCCATGTTCCTCTTTTCGTGATCTTTACGAGAGGTCTTATGTCTATCGCCCAACCTCAGGAACCTTGTTTAAGGTCTTCACAAGTGTCCTTATTGTCATTGTTCTCTTTCTACCTATTCAACTTTTTTCTTAATTGGTATTTTTCTGCTAATTTATTTAATTGGGTTGTTTAATGGGGTTTCAAGCCTGTGAGGCTGGAAACAAAGATGATTATAAGGCCTTGCACGTCGTAACATTTTCTCTAACAGATTAAAGTGAATTAATCTCTCAGGAAAAACGCTACTCTTCTAAACAAATGCGCTGTGAAAAAAAACAAAGGGGCTTTATTTTTAAATAAATAGTTTGTTGTGGTCAGTTTACTCGTTATGACAGTTTTATACTGTGATCCGCATTATACAAACAAAATCTGTTTTCTTGTTATACACGTGTGAGGAGAAGGAAATACAACTGTGTGTGTTATATGTTCTGTGGTGAGGCTGTTAAATTGGCCTGTGGTGGGGCTGTTGTTTTAGTTAGTTAAATAGCCTGTGTGAGGCTGGTTAATATCCTGTGTTGCTGTTAAAATTATCCTGTGTGTGGCTTGTTAAAGATCTGTGGTTGGGTGTTTGTTAATATCCTGTGTGTGGGCTGTTTAAAAAATATCCTGTGTGTGGCTGTTAAATAGCTGTGTGGCTGTTAATAAATATCCTGTTGTTGGTGGCTGTTAAATATCCTGTGTGTGGTTGTGCTGTTATTAAATATCCTGTGTTGTGGCTGTTAAAATATCACTTGTGGTGGCTGTTATTATGTTTTTAAAATTAAATATCTGTGTGGTGTTAAATATCCGGTGTGTGTGGCTGTTGTTAAAGTTGTTAAAGTATCCTGTGTATGTTTTGTTGGCTGTTCTGTTAAATATCCGGAAGGCCTGTGTGGCTGCTTTTAATTAAAAAATCCTGTGGGTGTCGGCTGTTAAATATCCTGTGTGTGGCTTTTAATATCCTGTGTGGCTGTTAATATCCTGTGTGTGTGTGTAGTTAAATATCCTGTTGATGTGGCTGTCTGTGCTGTTAAATATCCCTGTGTGGCTGTTATAAAATATCCTGTGTGTGTGGCTGTTTGGTGATGGGCGGTTAAATATCATGGTGTGGATGTTATATATCCTGTGTGTGGCTGTAAATATCCTGTGTGTTGGGCTGTTTTAAAACATCCCTGTGTGCGGGTGTCTAAACATCTGTGTGCGGCTGTTAAATATATCCTGTGTGTGGCTGTAAATATCCTGTGTGGCTGTGCTTAAATATCATCCTGTGTGTGGCTCTGTTAAATATCCTTCCTAGTTGTGTGGCTGTGAAACATCCTGTGGGGCTGTTAAATATCCTGTGTGTAGCTGTTATTCAATATTGTGTTGTGGCTGTTAAATGTTCTGTGTGTTGTGACTGTTAATTGTCCTCGAGTTGTGGCTGGTTAAATATCTGTGTGGCTGTTTTAGTTAAATATCAGGTTGTGGCTGTTAGTTTTAAATTAAATATCCTGTGTGTGGCTGTTTTAAAAATATCTGTGTCGTGGCTGTTAAAATATTCTGTGTGTGGCTGGTAAATTTCTGTGTGGCTGTTAAATATCCTGTGTGTGTGATGGTGTTAACATCCTGTTGTGTGGCTGTTGTTAAAACTTCCTGGTGTGTGGCTGTTAAATATCTGTGTTGTGGCTGTTAAATGCCTGTGTGTGGCTGTTTAAATTATTCTGTCTGTTGTGGCTGTTTTTTAAATGTCCTGGTTTGTGTGGCTGTTAGTTAAAACTCCTGTGTGTGGCTGTTAAACATATGTGTTTGGCTGTTTTAAAATCCTGTGTTGTGGGCTGTTAAACATCTGTTGTGTGCTGTTAAACATCCTGTGTGTGGCTGTTTTTAAATGTTGTGTGTGCGGCTGTTAATGTTTAAGTGATGGGAAGGGTCGTCTTATGTTGGGGTTCGGGGTGTTATTGCGCTCTGGTTTTAAATCTGTTACTTCAGTCTGTTACTTCCTATTGAAATACATATTTTTTCTGCGTATATTGCATGTTAAACCATGAGTTTTCTGTGGAATCTGGCTTTTTATTTTGATGATCTCTGCTTATATTTTAAAGGATGAGTTTGGAGTTTCAACAGGAGGTAGAGGGTGGATGAGAGATAAAACCATACCTCGGGCGGGGATGATATGAACCGCGATCAGCGAGAGAGGCTCAACACTCAGGACGCCGCTGTTCCGCGCCCGCGTTACCCCGCCGCGTTAGCCACTGGGGGCCCCAGGCAAAAAGCTAGCCACAATGGTTGTTGAAGATTTCTGGGAGGAGAGTAGTCGGACTGTGTGTGAGGTTGTGTGTTGAGTTATGTGTGTGTGTGTGTGTGCGTGTGTGTTGTGTGTGTGTGTGTGTTGTGGGTTGTGCCTGTGTGTGTGTGTGTGTGTGTGTTGTGTGGGTGTGTGTGTAAATAAGACGAAGCAGATTACAGCGCAGCTATGAAGATTAAAAAATACAAAAAATATATCACGAACCATTTTTTCTTTTCCACCAGGGAGCGCTATACAATTCCAATATAAACCCAATTTAGTTGTTTGGGGGCCAAAAAAGCTTCTGTAAACAGCCGTCCTGGACGTTTGCCAGGCCCTGATGTCTGTTCCCTAATCAATTTTATGAAACAATCGACCAAAAAAAAAAAATATTGGAAAACACTCATTCCATACCAGGCATGCTATTTACGATGAAATGAGTTTGCTTGATGTGTATAAATTCAGTGTGGTTCGAAGGTGTTTTTTTTTTTTATTGTTGTATCTTGGACACAACGACGGACGCGTCAGCTGAGTGTCATCAAATCTTCTTTCTCTCATTCTCTCTCTCTCTCTCTCTCTCTCTCTCTCCTCTCTCTCTCTCTCTCTCTCTCTCTCTCTCTCTCATCTCTCTCTCTCTCTCTCTCTCTTCTCTCTCTCTCTTTCTCTCTTCTCTCTCTCCTTGTGATTAGTTTTTAGAATAGCTTACTGAGTGCAGATATAACGATTTTTTTTGCTTTTTTTTTAATACGATTCTGTCGATTTTTTGTATGTTTTGTGGATTTAACCTGGTGGGTGAAAGGGGGGGGGGTTTAGGTTGGGTTAGGGGAGGGTGTTTGGGTGGGTGTTTGGGTGGGTTGGAGGTAGGTGTTTGGGAGGGTTGGAGGTGGGTTGTTTGGGTGGTGGGTGCTGGTCATCAGGTTGGTGTCGATAAGCTAGCTTGATCCGCATCCAACAATGTTTCATCAATCATCTTGCTCCCAAAATTTATTTCTTTCCCCTTCCCCTCTTCCTTCAGAATTTCCCTCCTCCGGGATCATCAGTTTACCTCACTATCTTCCAGCCATTACCGTTTCTCTCCAGATCCTCTCCAGCATCTACCGTTCTCTCCTCCAGTCCTCTCCTATTCCGCATTCTCCCTCACCTCTCTCCATCATTTATCGTTCTCTCCTCCTGGCCCTCTCCCCTCCGGCGTTCACAAACTGTCTTCAACATAGAGGTTTCAGTCTTTTTTTAAGTTTTTGGGGGGAGAAACTAATTTGAAAATTTCCGCTCATAAAGTGTCTTCTGGATCGAGTTGTTTAGATTGTTTCTTTTGGGGCCAAAAACTTTTTGGAGAGGCATGAGAGTGTGTGTTTGTGTGGAAAGTGTGTGTAGTTGTAGTGTGATGGAGAGAGTGTGGGTTGGAGAATGTGTGATGGGGTTGTGTGATGGGATGTGAGTGATCAAATGAATTTCTTGTGGAAGTGTGTAATAGTGTGGTTTGAATTGCAATATACAGCAGACCATACTTAATAGACCCAATACACAGACCCTATATATTATACCTTAGTATAACAGCGCTGCCGATAGGGTTCCTTACATACAAGATACAACATAAGAGACAGAGTAATTAGGGTCAGTACATGTTTCTGTCCATTCTTGTCAACAGGCACATGTAAGTTTTGCTCTGTAATGGTGATGGCCAGACATATACAAAAGATACCACGTTGTAGACATAACACACAAGAAGGATTAATGACATATACCAAAGATGATACAATGACATATATTCACAATGAAAGGCAATTCAGATTAAACAGATAAGCATAAATTACACATGGTAGAAGGGCCAAGGCAAGACAATATCGCTCAAACCCAGGAAAGAAAAATCATAAATCAAGGATATCCAAGACAGACACAAGCGACCAACACAGACATAAGAGATCAACACAGACACAAGGCGAAGAGCAGACAGACAATTTGTACCAAGTGTTTTAACAAGTAAGTGTGACTCTGGCACCAATTTTTTTTAAATAAATAAAGGTTATGATATTATTTTATTTCTGGGCAACATTGTCCATGGAAGCTACAAACAAAAGTTTAGGGTCCACCTGCCTAGCATAGGCCAGTAGGCCTTAGCACAGAAAGCCGAAAAGATTCGTAACAACTGGAGTTGTTATATGAGAAATGCAGATGTTTGCGGCTCTTGCTTTGTTTCCCATCGTTTGAACAGTGATGTTTGAAGGTTTCCTCATTGAACCTCATCGTTCGAAGCAGTGTGTGTTCGCTCTCCATCTTACCATGTGTCGACTAAACTAGCAACTCTCATCTCACAGAAAACAGCCTCACAGAGAAGATATTTTTTTAAGCCGTGATTAACAAACAACAGAAACAAGAGGCATTTGAAACCTTGCCGTGCCTGGGACATTTACAAGCCGAGCTCATGGGAAATTTTAAATCATGACGAGCCAAGGAAATTTAAACCTCGTTACGACTGGGGCCCATTTAAACCTTAGCGAGTTTGGGGTGGGGCGTTGGGAGAAAAGGAAGGACGGAAATAGGGTGCTAGAAGGCGTTCAAACCTGTGAGAATATGGATAAGGGGGAATGGTACTCCGAAGATATTTAGGGGTCGGAAATGATCGAGAGAGATAGGAATATCGAGAATGGTTAACGAGACATAAGCGGGCATCGAAAATAAGGTGGGGAGAGGAGGAGAAGAAGGGAGATACTGGGCTAACTTGTAGGGAGAGGATAGGAGAGCGGGAGGAGAAGAAATCAATTACTGTACTCTGTCTGTACCCTTCTCCAAGAACATCATTTCATCTGGATCATTTAACCAGGGATGACCTCGGAGTATGGAACACTATTCGTACAGATTATGATGTAAACGAGATAAAGTAGTTGATCAGATGAAAATGCGGGCCCACAGATGGCTTCCAACTTCCTCCTGTTCCCTACTGGTATGTTTCATACAATAAAAGTGCTTTCAAATGACTGATGTAGGTAACGCTCTTAGCTTGTCAATTAAAGTTAGGAATCCTTAACCTGTAAATAGCTGTCAATTAAAGCTAGGGATCCTTAACCTATCTTGTCAAACCTGTGATTAAAAAAAATAAAAAAAAAAATCTTTCACTTCGTTTTTTCTCTTTCTCTTTCTCTTTCTCTCCTCTCACTCTCTCAACTTTCTGCAACGACTTACAAACATGCTCAGAAATAAATAAAACTTATAGTGTAACCAAAACGACCAAACGGACGTTCCTTATCACCCATCTATTTTACGGGTAAAACGAAATTATTTACAAACAAAAGCAAGAACAGTTCATCTTACTACAGGATGGCAGATTACTCGTTGCAGTGGTCTGTTTAAGCTTTTCGTAATATGTGAAGGGTTTACGAAATTTAATGACAGACCTTTTGATGAAGTGTTGCATATTGGGACATGAGGACGAGTAGACAAACTTGATAGAGGAGAAAAGAAAGGGAGTGGGACGAGAGGCAGGGAATTTGTAAACACTGTGGTAGCTAACCTGCACCAAACCATGCGAACTCACCATTATTTGGACAAACACCTTCCGTGGGATGCCTGCCGAGGCAGACAAAACACAGAGGAAGAGGCAAGGGAACATGGGGACAATGGACTAAGGAAACAGAGGCGAGGAAACTCGGAGCGGCGCCATTAGCAAAATCCACACTGTTATTTTCTAGATTAGCTGACAATACTACTTTGCAAAGAGTTAAAATATCCACAGTAACGTGGCTGAACAAAGTTATTATAACCCCGCATGAGCAGAGTTTCTCTATTCGTATATTCACTTTGTAGGGAATTCAGACGTCTCACTGCTGTTATTGCGAAGTGATATCACGTTGTGAGAGGTAATAGAGCATACCCCTTTTTTGGAGATAGTTGAAGATATCACTGCCGTTATCTAAAGTATGCGGCATCACCTCCTAACACAAGGCAGGAATCACCACAGTCACTGGTTGCAGTCCCCTTCAGTCATATGAGATTTTTTTTTTTGTTTTTTATCCTGTGCCTGTCCTTCTGTGGAACAACACCAACTCACTGCTACAGTAACATGAGCACCACCAGTACAAGAGCCACGGAATCCGCTGCATCAGCTATTGTATCATCGACGAGTACAAACTCATATACACGGGTTGTAAAATGAGCTGATGTTGGAGTAACGTTCCTCCTTAGCTTCGTCGTGGTGCCCGTGGCTTAGAGACAAAAGCTCTCGCTTCACACGGGGATGTCCAGGTACGATTCCCGGGGAGGGTAGAAACACTGGGTGTGTATCCTTACACCAGTTGTGTATGTTCTCCATCAGTAAAATGGTACCTGGGTGCTAGTGGACTGGTGTGGGTCCCATCCTGGGACAAAATTAACCTAATTTTCGGGAAATGCTCTGCATAACAAGCGGCTTTCTATATTGTAGTATGTTATTAATGTCAGCTAGGCCTGTATACCTTGTACATGTACTTGTAGAAATAAAGATTATTGTTTATTTGTTATTATTTAAAGCTCTACACAGGGCTAAAGTTTGTCTCAGTAAGAGCGCATTTGCAAAACGTTTCTGTCTACAGAAATCTATGTTGCTCCCAGCAGTTATTCAACTAAATTCCCATCTATTTTTCATGGTAGGGAGTTTCATGAATAATATCAATGTGTATGACATACATTGTATACACGTGGCAGAGGTCCACTGTAGAGTGTATGAATAATGTATAAGATTAACAGTGTATAGGCTGAATAATGTACATTGTTGATGCATATTATGTATAGGTACTGCTGTTAGGAAATGACGGTGTACTGGTTGTCCAGCAGGCGAATGGAAGTTGTGACCAGTGGACGGATGGACGGATGGAAGTTGTGACCAGTGGACGGATGGACGGATGGAAGTTGTGACCAGTGGACGGATGGACGGATGGAAGTTGTGACCAGTGGAAAGAGAGATTATTATTATTTATTATTATATTATTATATATTATTATTATTATTATATTATTATTATTATTATTATTATTATTATTATTATTAATATTATTATTATTGTTGTCATTATTATTACGTGTATTATTATTATTATATTATTATATTATTATTATTATTTTATTATTATTATTATTATTATTATTATTATTACGTGTATTATTATTATTATTAATTATTATTACAGTGTATTATTATTATTATTATTATTATTTATTATTAACGTGTATTATTATTATTATTATTATTATTATTATTATTATTATTATTATTATTATTATTATTATTTTTATATTATTATTATTATTATCATAGCTCAAATTCCCTGGATCAAAAGTGTTTTTTTTTTTTTTTTTTTTGGGGGGGGGGGAGGAGGCTGCTCGGAGAAATTTAGCTGCCAAATGGGTCGTTTAATATCGATATTATTATGTGGTAATTTCGTAAATTTGTTACCTTTGAAAACTGTTACCTTTGTAAAAGTGTTACTTAAATACCTTTGTAAGTATTATTTTTGTTAAATGAGATGTTTGTCAAGTGTTTACTTTTGTTAAACGAGATCTTGGTTAAAGTGTCACTTTACTAAAGTGAAGCCAATTACTTATTGTCTTAGAAAGCGACACTTTAAGTGTAAAGTGTCGCTTTTGAGAAAATAAAAACGTTTTTATTTCTATAGCAACGGAGAGAATTGTATATTATATTTCTGTGTGTGTGTGTTGTGTGTGTGTGTGTGGTGTGTGTGTGTGTGTGTGTGTGTGTGTGTGTGTATGTGTGTGTGTGTGTGTGTGTGTGTGTGTGTGTTTTGTGTAAGAAAATGGTGCCTACATCACCCCCCCTCCCACCTGCCGCGTCCCAATAACAACCTGGAGACTTCCCTGAGTAAACTTGAATTTTCTCGCCTGACAGCCTGCTTCCACCTGGTCAGTCATATCGTCAGTCCTCAGCTACACACACACACACTAGAGGATAGGAGGGGATAGAGGGGACATGATAACAACGTATAAAATACTAAGAGGCATTGACAAGGTGGACAAGGATCGAATGTTTCAGAGATAGGATACAGAAATAAGGGGACACAATTGAAAGCTGAAAACCCAGATGAGTCATAGGGATGTTAGGAAGTATTTCTTTAATTTAGAGTTGTCAGGAAGTGGAATAATCTGGAGAGTGAAGTAGTGGAAGCAAGTTTCATAAATAGCTTTAGAAGAGGTATGACAAATATCATGGAGCAGGGAGAGAGTGAATTAGTATCGACCAGTGAAGAGGTGGGGCCAGGAGCTATGAATCGACCCCTGTAACCACATATAGGTGAGTACATATGGCTGAGTACACATACACACACACACACACACACACACACGCCACACACTAACACAAATCGGGATGTTAGGAAGTATTTCTTCAGCCATAGAGTTGTCAGAAAGTGGAATAGCCTGGCAAGTGATGTAGTGGAGGCAGGAATCATACATAGTTTTAAGACGAGGTATGATAAAGCTCATAGAGCAGGGAGAGAGGGGACCAAGTAGCTGTAAGTGAAGAGGCGGGGCCAGGAGCTGAGTCTCGACCCCTGCAACCACAAATAGGTGAAATAGGTAAGTACACCACACACCAACCACAGTGATCGATGAGGAACTCATTTCTTGAAGACTTTCTTGCTTAAAATAATTGAATTTGTACTCTAAAATTTCCAGTTTAGCTATCAATAAGTCTGCCGCGTGCTGTGAAGACGTTTGTCCTGTGATGAAAGCACCTGAGCCTCAAAAAAATGAATTTTATTTTGGATTTTGTACATCAACATTTCGTCAGCTTCACATATTTATTTTTTTTTTTTATTCGCCGGTATTCTCCCGGCCCGGGTCTTTTCCAAGTAGTGGTGACCCGGCCTTGGCTCCCTATCTGGGGAGTATCTCGAGACTTAAGTCTCCCATGGGAGGAGGTACAAGTACCTCCTCATCTTTGGGACCAAGTGTCCCCAGGCCTAGCCACATTCCCCGCCCTCACGGGGCTCGTAGGGAGAAGCTAGGCCTCTGGTCTGCCATCTACTCCGCCTCAAAGGGGCTCGTGGGGATGGCAGTCTTATAAGCTTCACATAGTGTTAGGAGAGCTGACAGTGGTAACACATGCATCAACTTGGACGTGAATGAGTGGCGTTGTGATTGAGCTGTCCTGGACATGGTATTGTGTCATGGTTGCTCTATGGATTCCGTCGCCATTCCCCTGAAAGGTAAACAGACCCGTCCGTCACAGAGACACGAGCTCGTGCAGAAGACAGCCTTCATGTACGTATATGCTTTAAAAATAAAATTTGGTTATCTACCCTGAACTAGCTGATTCTTTTTTTTTTTATCCTGACACTAATTAAGGCCTCTCGTCCACACGACAGTCGTTAAGGCTACATTGCAGCTATACACGAACATAAAAATATGCAGATGAACGATTCCCTGTGTATATACATTGAGAGATGCGTACCTCTCTGTACGCATTTACCGAGATACGCTCACATCTCGGGGCATAAACACTGAGAGCTATGCACCACACACACACAACATACACGTTGTTTCGTTCCTGAATTTCAGAGCATGACTACTAAATATACAACAAAGTCCCAAAGCCTTAATTTCCGAGGACCTCTGAGGAGAACCAAACTTGAAAGAAAATAAACCTTAATCCGACATGTATTAAATAAAAACAAAAAACAGTTAAACCCTCATAACATTTCACCATTGCAATCTTTATTAAGTAACTTAGTAAAGATCCCACCTCGCGAAACTTGACTTTAATATAGCCTTACTATTTCTACGTATCTTCTGTATACAAGAACCAAGATGGTATACAGCAGTAATGGGCTCTCAATAGAGCGTCTTATGAAAACATCTGCAGGGCAGGTTGAGAAGCAACGCTTCTCAGAGTGGAAAGTGAAGAGGCTATCTGTAATTACGCTTTTAATTATCACATGGAAGAAATAATCTCGCGTTGGTAGCGCCTGAGTTACTAAAACACTTAATCTCGCGTCGGTAGGGCCTAGGTTACTGTACACACCTATGATTAACAGTATAGTGGACATCCCGTAAGAAGAGCGAAAACTTACACATCAAACGTCTAAAACGACACTTACTATAAGGTAAAACTAACACTTCCATTACAACAACAATAATAATAATAGTACTGATGATAATAATAATTAAGAATTAAGAGTAAGACGGAGAGCAGGATAGCAGAGGAACAAGCAGGATTTAGTAAGGGTAGGGGGTGTGTAGACCAAGTGTTTACAGTGAAACATACAGGTGAATAGTATTTAGATAAGGGTAAAGAGGCTTTTGTGGCATTTATGGATTTGGATAAGGCTTATGACAGAGAGGATAGGGGAACAATGTGGTAGATGTTGCAAATGTATGGAATAGGAGGTAGGTTACTGAAAGCAGTGAAGAGTTTTTACGAGGATAGTGAGGCTCAGGTTAGAGTAAGTAGACGAGAGGGAGATTATTTCCCAGTAAAAGTAGGTCTTAAACAGGGAGGTTGTTCAATATACTTTTAGATGGGGGTTGTAGAAGTGAATGCTTGGGAGTTGCCAAGTGGAGTGGGATTAAAAGATAAAGATCTAACACAAAGTGGGAGTTGTCACATGTTTTT
>NW_026506356.1:0-21973 GCF_026875155.1 Cherax quadricarinatus
AGCGGACCACTAACACCGAAGGGCCCAGCAGCACCATTAAACACGGGGTCAGCAGACCTTAAAAAAGTTTCGAAAAACCCACAATTTTCAGCAGTTTCCCTAACAGTGAAAACAGCCCCAAACTAAACCGTTCCCAGCCCCACAAAGCCCCGTGTAAAGTTGGGCCCACTAACACCCGGTCAGCAGCCCATAACACCGTGTCAGCAGACCATTAACCCCGTGCAGCAGACCCTAACAGTGTCCCCCCAAAAACCCCCAATTTTCCGGCAGTTCCCAAAAAACAAAAAGTGTAAAACAGAACCACTAAAAAACCGTGTAAACAGACCACAAAACCCCGTGTCAGGGGTCCATAAACCTTCAGAGAACAAACCCGTGTCACCCGTACCACTAAAACCTTTCCCAGCATACCTTAAAAATCCGTGAAACATCCAACAAAGTGTCAGACAACTAACACAGTGGCAGAGCCCACTAAAACCGTTCTGCGCACCCCCTAACCCCGGGGGTCGCAACCACTAAACAGTGTCGGGAAGCAACTAACAGTGTCACCCAGCCCCACAAACCCCCATTTTCAGCAGCCCCTAACCCCGTGTAAACAGCCCTTTTAACACAGTGTCAGCAGCCCCTAAAAACCGGCAGGCACACTAAACGTTTAAAGCAGAACCAAACAAAAACCCGTGTCCAAGAAAGATAACACAGTGTCACCCAGAAACCACAAAACCCCAGTGTAAAGCAGCCCCCACAAAAACACGGGTTTTCAGAAAGCCCCCTAACCCCTTTGTCGGCAGAACATAAAAACAGTGCCCCAGGGAACCAATAACACCGTGTAGCAGCATTTAACCCCCGTGTCACAGAACCACAAAACCCCTTTGCAGAGAAACTAACAGTGTCAGCGCCCCCTAACACGTGTCGCAGCACCCACAAACAAGGTCACAGCACCATTTAAACCCCCGTGTCGCAGCACTAAAAAACAGTGTCAGCAGAACCACTAAACATTGTCAGCAGCAAAAGTTTTGGGGTTTCCATAACCAAGGTAAAGCAAAACTAACACCTGCAGCGCTTAACCGGGTCACCCAAACAAAAAATCCTTTTGGCTGCGGGAATTGGGGGGAGGGGGGGGAAAAAAGGGGTGGGGGGGGAAAAAAATGTAGGCAGTGGGGTTTGGAGGGGTCTCCCCCCAACCATCAAGCGGACATAAACCTAACCCCAACCTGCCCAAAACAAACCTTTCCAAGTGGGGGGGGCAAGGGGGGGGGGATAAACTTTTACCCCCCCCCACCACCACATCCCACCACATAACCATCCACATTCCACCAACAACCAAACCACATCCCTACCCCCCTCCAAAAAACCCCTACCCCCACCACCACCATCCACACTAACCACCCCCACCACATCCCAAATTTTTAACCATCCACACTCCCAACCCCCATTTTTCCCCAACACACCACCAACACACCCCCCAAACCACCCCCACCATCCAAAATCACCCCCCCCCATCCACATTTATCCACCACCATCCAAAATACCCCCCATTTTTTTACAACCACCACCCAAACCCCACCAACCCACCCCTTACCACCACCCCCACCACCCTTTCCCACCCCCCCATCCCCAAACCACCACTACTAAAAAACCCCCACCACCCCCACACCCTATTCCACCACTACGTCCCCCCTTTTTCTCCTCCACTCTCCCTTTCCCCCCCTTTCCCTCTGGTGCTGCGGGTTGTTTTTTTTGCTGTTGCTGCTGCCTGTTGTTTGGTTGCTGTTGCTGTGTTGCTGCTTGCTGCTGTGTTTTGTTGCGGGTTGCTTTTCGGGTTGCTTTGTGTTGCCTGTTCCCTGTGCTGTTGCGGGTTGTTGGGGTGTTTGTTGCGGGTGCTTTTGCTGCTGTTGCTCCCTCTTTTTTTTTTTTTTTTTTTTTTTTTTGTTTTTTTTTGTTGCGGGTTTTTTTGGGGCTGCTGCTTTTGCTGCTGTTGCTGCTTTTTTCCCGCTGTTGCTGCGGGTTGTTTTTGCTGCTGTTGTTGCGCGGCTCCCTGTTGCTGTTGCTGCTCCCTGTGCTGTTGCTTTTGTTCTGCTGGTTTGTTGTGCTGTTGCTCCCTTTTGCTGTTTGTTGCCTTGCTGTGCTGTTGTTGCTTTTGGGGGCGGGTATTTGCTTTTGTTCTGTTGATGTGTTCCCTGTTGCTGTGCTGTTGCTGCTGCTGCTGCGCTGCGGTTGCTTTTGCTGCTGCTGCTGTTGTTCCCCGGGGGTTGTTGCTGCTGCTTTTTGCTTTTGTGTTGTTGCTGTTGCTGCGCTGCTTTTGGGGGGGCTGTTGTTGTGCTGTTTGCGGGTTGTTGCTGTGTGCTTTTTGGGGTTCTGTTTGCTTTTTGTTAACTGCTGCTGCTGCTTTTTCGCTGGCTGTTGCTGCTTTTTCTGTTGCTTTTGGGCTGCTGCTGCGGGTTTTTGCTGCTGCTGCTGTTGCTGCTTTTTCGTTGTGGGGTTGCGTTGATGCTGTTGTTTGTGCTGCGGGTTGTTGCTGTGCTTTTTTGCTTTTGCTGCGGGTTGCTGCGGGTGTTGCTGCTGTTGCTTGTTGTGTTGCTTTTGCTGTTTTTGCTTTTTGCTGTTTGCTGTTCTGTTGTTGCTTTTTTTTGCTTTTGCGGGCTGTTACGCTGTTGCTCTGTTGCTGTTGTTGCTGTTGTTTGGTTTTGCTTTTTATCTGTTGCTGCTGTTGCTGTTGCTGTGTTGCTGCTGTTTTTCTTTTTGCGCGGGTTGCCAGGTACTGCTGTTGCTGTTGCTTTTTAGCTGGTATTTGCTTTTGTTGTTGCGGTTGCTTTTTGTTTGGTGCTGTTGCTGTTGCGGGTGTTTTGGGGCTGTTGCTGTGCTTTTCCCGTTGTGGTGCTGCGTTGTTTTCCGCTGCGGGCTTTTGGGGCTTTTGCTGTTCGGCTGTTGCTGCTGCTGTTGCTGTTGTGTTGCTGCTGTTGTTGCTGTTTTTTTCTGCTGCTGTTTGTTCCCTGCTGTTGTTTGCTGTTGTGTTGCTGTTTGCTTTTTTTTGCTGGCTGCGCTGCTGTTTTTTGCTGCTGTTGCTGTTGCTGCGGGTTTGCTGCTGCTGTTGTTGCTGCTCCCTGTTGCTGCTGTTGCTGTTGCTGTTGCTGCTGCTCCCTGCTGCTGTTTTTTGCTGCTGCTGGGGTTGCTGCTTTTGCTGTTGTGCTTTTGCTTTTTATGCTTTTGGGCTGCTGTTTTGGCTGCTTTTTGCTTTTGCTGCGTTGCTGTTGCTGCTTTTGCTGCTTTTGCGGGCTGTTTGCGGGTTTGCTGCTGTTTTTGTGCTGCTGTGTTGCTTTTGCGGCTGTTCCCTTGTTTGCTGTTGCTGCTGTTGCTGCTGTTCCCTTTTTCTGTTTTTTGCTGTTGCTGCTGCTGTTGCTGTTTTTTTCTTTTGCTGTTGCGGCTGTTACGTTTTGCTGCTGTTGTGTTGCGCTTTTGCTGCTTTTTTTCCCTGTTGCTGCTGTTGCTGGTATGCTTTTTTTTTTTTTTTTGTTTGTTGCTTTTGCGGGAAAGCTGGGAACTGTTGTTGTTGTTGCTGTTGTTTGGTGCTTTTGCTGTTGCTGCGGGCTTTTTTCTGTTGCTGCTGCTGTTCTGTTGCGGTTGTGGGCTGCTGTTTTTCTGTTGTGCTCCCTTGTTGTGTTGCTGTTGTGCTGTTGCCCCTGCTTTTGCTGTTGCTTTTGTGCTTTTGCTGTGTTGTTGTTTGCTGCTGTTGCTGCTGTTGCTGCTGTTGCTGTTGCTGCTGCTTTTGGGTTTGCTGCTGCTGCTCCCTTGCTGTTGCTGCTGTTGCGGGTTGCTGCTGCTGCTCCCGGCTGTTGCTGTGCTGCTTTTGCTGTTGTTGTTTTTTGCTTTTTCTGTGCGGGCTGCTGTGTTGTTGCTGCTGCTGCGTTGTGTTTTTGCTGTTGCTGCTGTTGCTGTTGATGCGTTGCTGCTGTTTTTTGGGCTGCTGTTTGTTGCTGTTGCTGCTTTTTGCTCCCTGTTGCGGGCCGCTGCTGTTCTGCTGTTGTTTGCTGTTTGCTTTGCGGTTGTGTGTTGCTGCGCTGTTGCTGCTGTTCTGCTGTTGCTGTTGCTGTTTGGTGTTGCTGCTGTTGCTGTTTGCTGCTGCGTTGCGTTGTTGCTGTTGCTGTTTTTTGCTTTTTGTTTTCTGTTATGCTGTTGCTGCTGTTTCTTTTCCCGCTGTTGCTGCGGGTTGTTCCTGTTGTGCTTTTGGGGTACTGCTGTTGCTGTTGCTTTTTGGCTGTAGCTGGTACTGCTGTTGTTGCTGTTGCTGCTGCTGTTGCTTTTCCCGGGGTGCTGTTGCTTTTTGCTGCTGCTGTTTGGGGGTTTGGCTGCTGCTGTTGCTGTTGCTGTTGCTGGCTTGCTGTTGCTGTTGCTGCTGCGGGTTGCTACTGCTGTTGCTTTTTGCTGCTGTTGGCTGCTGTTCGTTGTGTTCTGCTGTTGCTGCTGCTGTTGCTGTGCTTTTGGTTTTGCTGCTGTTGCTGCTGCTTTTGCTTTTGTTGCTTGTGTTGGGGTGGGGTACTGTTTTTGCTGTTGCTGCTGTGTGTTCTTTTTGTGCTGCTGCTGTTGCTGTTGCTTTTGCTGCGCTGTTGCTGCTGCTGTTTTTTTTGGGCTGCTGTTGCTGTGCTGTTGCTTTTTGGCTGTGCTGTTCTTGGGGTTTTATTTGCTGTTGTGTGCGGGTACGGCTGTTGCTTTTGCGGGTACTGCTGTTGCTGTTGCTGGTGCTGCTTTTTGCTGTTGCTTTTTGCTGCCCCGGGTTGCGGGTTTCTGCTGTTGCTTTTTGCTTTTGTTCCCTGCTGCTGTTGCTGTTGCGGGTGCTGGTGCGGTGCTTTTGGGGTGCTCCCGCTGTTGATGTTGCGGGTGCTGCTGTTGGGCTTTTTGGTTGTTCCCTGTTGCTGATGCTGATCCCCTGTTTGGAGTTGCGTTGCTCCCTGCTGTTGTTTGGTTGCGGGTACTGTTTCTGGTGCTGCGGTTTTTTTGGCTGATTTTTGCTGCTTTTGCTGTGCTGTTCCCTTTTGCTGCTGCTGTTGCTGGTGCTGGGGGTTTGCTGTTGCTTTTTGCTGCTGCTTTTGTGCGCTGTTGCTGGTCTGCTGTTGCTTATGCTTTTCCCTTTGCTGATGATGGGTTTTGCGGTGGGTGGTGTCCCGCTGGTGTTGCTGGGTGGTTTTTTCTGGTGTTGCTGCGGGCGTTGCTTCTGCTGCTGGGTTGTGGTGGTGGTGCTGGTGGTGATGCGGGGGTATTGGGGTTGGTGTTGCTGGTGGTGTTGGGGGGCCCGGTTTGCGGTTTTGGGCTGGTGGTTTTGTGGGGGGGTGCTGGTGGGGGTTTGGTGGTTTTGCTGGTGCTGGTGGTTTTTTCGGGGTGGGGGTGGTTGCTGGTGGTGGTTTGTTTGGGGGGTTGTGGTGGTGGTGCTGGTGTTGCGGGTGATGCTGGTGTTGCTGATTTGTGGGGGTTTTGGGGTGGGGTGGTGTGGTGGTGGTCCCTTTTGGTGGGCTGTTGGGGGTGCGGGGGTTTTTGCTGGTGGTTTTTTTTTGGGGGTGGTGCTGGTGGGGGTTTGCTATTGGGGGTTGCGGGTTTGGGGGCGGGGTGGTGTTGTTGGTGGTGTTACTGGTGGTGTTGCTCCCTGTTCCCTGGGTGGTGGTGCTGGGGGGTGGTGTGGTGATTTGAGGGGTTGTTGGGGTTGGTGTTCTGGTGTTGCTGGTGGTTTGTGGTGGTGGGGGTTTTTTTGGTGGTGTTGCGGGTTTGCTCCCTTTGTGTGGGGGTAATGCTGCTTTTTGCTGGTGGGGTTTTTTAGTGCGGGTGTTGTGGGGGTGGTGCTAAAGTGCGGGTTGCTGGTGGTGTTGCTGGTGGTGTTGCTGGTGTTGGGTGGTGGTGTTTTGGGCGGTGTTGCTGGTGGGGGTTTTTGTTTGGGGGTGGTTTGCGGTGGTGGTTTTTTGGGGTGGTGGGGGTGTTCCCTGTGTTGCTGGTTTTTGCGGTGGTGTTGCTTGTTTTTGCTGGGGGTTTTTTTTTTTTTGGTGGTGTTCCCGGTGTTTGGGGTTTGGTGTTGTTGGCGTTGCGGGTTTGTTGGGGGTGGTTTGGGGGTGGTGGTCTGGGGGTTTGTTGGGGTGCTGCGGGTGGGGTGCGCGCTGCTTTTTGCTGGTGGTGGTGCTTTTCTGTTTTTGCTGGGGGGCGGTGTTACTGCTGGTTTTTGCTGCTGTTGCTGGGTTGCTGGTGGGGTGCTACTGCTGGGTTCTGGTGGTGGTGCTATTGCGGGTGTTGCTGGGGTGTTGCTGGGGGTTGCTGGCTGTTCCTGCTGGTGTTCCCTGGTGTTGTGGGGGTTTTGGGCTGGTGGTGGTGGGGTTTTGGTGTTGCTGGGGGTTGCTGGTGTTTTCCTTGCGGGTGTTGCTGCGGGTGTTGCGGTGTTGCTGGTGGCTCGTGGTGTTGCTGGGGGTGGTGCTGGGGGTTTTTCCCTTGGTTTGGTTAGCTGGGGTGTTGCGGGTTTGCTGCTGGTGGTTTTGCTGGGGGGTGGTGCTGGTGGTGTTGCCGGGGTGGTGTTGCTGGTGTTGCTGGTGGTGCTGTGGTGTTGCTGGTGTTGCTAGTGGTGTTGCGGGTTGGTGTGGGGGGTTTTTTTGGTTTGGTGGTGTTGCTGGGGGTGGGCTGTGGGGGTTGGGCGGGGTGGTTTTTTCTGGTTTGCGGTGGCTTGCTGGGGGTCTTGGGGTTGGTCTTGCTGGTGGTGTTGCTGGTTTTTGCTGGTGGTGTTGCTGGTGTTGCTGGTGGTGTTGTGGGGGGTTTTTTGCTGGTTTTGCGGGCTGGTGTTGCTGCTGTTGCTGTGGTGTTGCGGGTTGTTGCTGGGGGTTTGTTGCTGGGGTGGGGGCTGGTGGTTTGTGGGGGGTGTTGTGGTGTTGTGGTGGTGTTGCTGGTGGTTTTGCTGGTGTTGCTGGTGGTTTTTTGGTTTGGTGGTGGGCTGGGGTTTTTTTGCTGGTGGGTGTTGCTGGCCGTTTAATGGGGGGGAGCAAGACATCATACCTTTTCCCTTTAAAGCTATAAGGTTTCCCTCCCCTTCGTGCTGCCCTAGGTCGTTCCGTTTCCAAACCCCTTTCTGCCCAAATTCCAAAGGGTTAAAAAAAGTTTTTCCTAACACCCCCTGTGACTCATCTGTACTTTGTAACTTTCAGCTGTGACCTCTTTAGTAATAGTGGCACTTGAGGGGGTAATTTTTCTTTTGGCACTTTTGGTGGTTGTAATATTCTTTTGGCCTGTGAGGAAGGTAATATTTTGTGGTACTGTAAGGGGAGGGTAAATTCTGTGGTACTGTGGGGGTGGTGGTAATATTCCGTGGCACTGGGGTGGGGTGGTTTATTTTCTTTTGGAAACTGGGGTGGGGGTAAAATTTCGCGGAAACTGTGGTGGGGGTAATATTCCGTGGCACTGTGATGATGGTAATATGCTGGGCCCAACTGTGGGGGTTTGGTTTTAAATATTCCGGGGCCAATGAAAAAGGGAGGTAATATTCTGTGGCATTGGGGGGTGGGGGAAAATATTCTGTGGCACGGGGGGTGGGGTAATATTCCGGGGCACGGGGGGATTTAAAATATTCCGTGGAAACTGGGGTTTGTTGGTAATATTCTGGGGTTTACTGTTTTGTGGTTAACATTTTTGGGGTATTGGCTGTGTTTAATTGTGGGGGCATTTTTGTTGGGAGTTACCCTTTGGGCCTGTTATACATTTGATGAAAAGGAGTTTGGGGGGCCGGGTTTAAGGGCCACCCCCAGTCCCGGGATCACGACCCAGAGGTAACGAAATTTAAAATTTCACTGGCACCATTTTCCCCCAAAGGGTTTCCCTTTCCCCGGCATTGCTTCCCCCCGGTCTAACAACCATTCCCCCAAAAACCAAAAAAAAAAAACCCCTTTTCCCTCCAAAACCCCCAAAACCCCAATCCATCACTCCATCACCCGTTTTCCCATTGCTTAAATTACTCCCACTCCCCCCCAACCCCAAACCCTTTCCTTCTCCTAAACACTTATTTTCCCAACCTTGTTCCCCCTTTTGCTACCCCCAAACCCTTGTTTCCACCCAAAAGTTCCTTTACCCTCTTTTTTTCCCCCATTCTCGTCACCCTTTTAAATCGGGACCCCGTTTTGGGTTTTTGTGGTTTTCAGCTGTTTAAATTTGGGTTTGGGCCTGGAGTGTTTGTTGTGGCATTAGCTCTTACTTGGGTTGGTTTTTGGAATGTTTTCGTGGGCCATCATCTGTTACTTTGGCTGGTCCTGGGAAAGTTTGTCCGTGGTTATTACTGTTACTTTTTGGGTGGTCCCGGAATGTTTTTTTGGGTCTATTACTGTTTCTTGGGGTGGTCCTGGAATGTTTTTCGTGGTTATCATCTGTTACTTGGCTGGTCCCCCAATGGTTTTTCGTGGTCTATTTTCTCCCTTTCTTTTGGGTGGTCCCGGATGTTTGTTTGTGGTCATCATTTGTTCTTTGGGGTGGTCCTGGAATTTTTTGGGCTTGGGCTATCATCTGTTACTTGGTGGGGCCCCGGAATGTTTGTCGTGGGGCCCATTATTGTTTTCTTTGGGTGGGGCCCGGAATGTTTGGGCGTGGTCTATTATCTGTTACTTGGCTGGTCCTGGAAAAGTTTGTCGATGTCTATAATCTGGTTACTTGGGTGGTCCTTGGGAAAGTTTTGTCGTGGTCTTTCCCTCTGTTACTTGGCTGGTCCTGGAAGTTTTTCGTGGTCTATTATCTGTTACTTTGGCCTTTGGTCCTGGGAAAGTTTGGGCGTGGTCTATTATCCTTTTCTTGGTGGGTCCCCGGAATTTTTGTCGTGGGCCCACATTGTTCTTGGGTGGTCCTGGAATGTTTGTCGTGGTCCCATCATCTGTTACTTGGCTGGTCCCCGGAATGTTTGTCGTGGGGCTATTATCTGTTACTTTTGCTTGGGCCTGGAATTTTTGTCCCTTTGGTTTTATTATCTGTTTTTCTTTGGGTGGTCTTGGGAAAGTTTGTCGTGGTCCCATTATCTGTTACTTGGCTGGTTTCCCGGAAAGTTTGTCGTTTTTTTTATTAACTGTTACTTGGCTGGTCCTTGGGAAAGGTTTTTTGGGGTCCCAATTTTCTGTTTTCTTGGGGTTGGGTTTTGGAAAAGTTTGTCCCGGTCTATTTTCGGGTTTCTTGGGGTGGTCCTGGAAGGGTTTTTCTTTGGGCATCATCTGTTACTTTTGGGTGGTCCTGGGGAAAGTTTGTCGGGTCTATCATCTGTTACTTGGCTGGTCCCGGAAAGGTTTTTTTGTGGTCGTCATTTTGTTACTTTTGGGTGGGCCTGGAATGTTTTTCGTGGTCCCATCATCTGTTTCTTGGCTGGGCTGGAATGTTTGTTTGGGGGTCTATCACTGTTACTTGGTGGCCCCGGAATGTTTTTCGGGCCTAAAAATTTTTTCTGTTACTTGGCTGGGCCCCGGAATGTTTTTTCGTGGTCTTCTTGTTTCTTGGGTGGTCCTGGAAAAGTTTGTCGTGGGTCTAAAATCTGTTACTTTGGGGTCCCCGGGAAAGTTTGGGGGCTGGGAAAGGGAAAATAAAATTTTTAGTGAAAATTTTTCCCCCCTTTTTTTACAGAAAATCGACAATAATTTTACGGTTTTTTACAAAAATAAAAGTTTTTAAAAAAAAAGGGGACAATACCTTTTTCACGTCTAGTGTTGGGGTGTTGAAGTTTTTTTTTGTTTGGAGGGGTTGAAAAATGTGTTTTGTTGGAAAGGGGTTGAATGTTTTTGTGGTTTGGGAAAGGGTTGGGAAATGTGTTTTTGGTGGAGGTGTTAAGTGTGTTGTGTTGGGGTGTTAAGTGGTTTTTTGTGTTTGGGGGTGTTGAAGTGTGTTGTGTTGGGGGTGTTGAAAGGGGGTTGTGGTTTTTAGGGTGTTGAAGTGTGTTGTTTGGAGGTGTTGGGAAAATTTTTTTTGTTTTTGGAGGGGTTGAAGTGTGTTTTTTTGGTGGAGGTGTTGACCCTGTTGTGGTGGAGGTTTTGAAAATTTTTGTTTTTTGGAAGGGTTAAGTGTGTTGTGGTGGAAGGGTTGAAGTGTGTTGTGGTGGAGGTGGGTTTAAGTGTTTTTTTGTGGAGGGGTTGAAATGTGGTTTTGTTGGGGGTTTTGAAGTGTGGGTTTTGTTGGAGGTGTTGAAGTGTGTTTGTGTTGGAGGTGTTGAAGTGTGTTGTGCTGGGGGTGTTGAAGTGTGGGTTTTGTTGGAGGGGTTTTAAGTTGTTTTTTTTTTGGAGGTGTTTAAAATGTGTTTTTGTTGGAGGTGTTGAAGTGTGTTGTGTTGGAGGGGTTGAAATGTGTTGGGGTGGAGGTGTTGAATTTTTTTTGTACGGGGGGTGTTTGGAAATGTGTTGTGGTTTTCTACCCCGGAGGTCATTCCGGGGGGGTCAACGGGCCCCGCGGCCCGGGCCCGACCAGGCCCCCCGGTGGATCAGGGCCTAAACAACGAGGCTGTTACTTTCTGGCCGCACGCAATCCAAAAGGGACAACCACAGCCCCGGGTTTATCCGGCAAACCCTCTTTAGGTTTTTGTCCAGCTCCCTTTTTGAAGGGCAAAACCCGGGGTCTTCCCGTAATTCCCCTTATTTCTGGGGGGAGGCTGTTGGAAAAGCTTGGGGCCCCCGGGCACTTACTGTGTTTTCTCTTAGTGTACCAGTGAGCTCCTACTTTTCCCCTTTGGGGGATGTTGGGATCGCCGCCAAGTTTTTTTGCTTTCGTATGGGGTGATTGCTGTGGGGCATATTAGGGACCATTCCCTCCGAATCTTTCCCGGTTTTAGATTATGAATGTCCTCTCGGGCCCGCCGGGTTATGGGGTACAAGTCCCAAATGCTTCCAGGGGGCCCCCCAGTAGTTTTAAAGGGGTTTGATTGAACTTATACGAGCAGTAAAGGGTTTTCTGTAAATTCTTAGTTTTGCAATTTCCCCCTTGCCTTGAATGAGGTTTCTAAAGTTTTTTTAGCAGTACCGCCCAGAGGAATAATTTATTTAAAAAAGGGGTCATCATTGGGGTTTGAAACTTTGTCTTGAATGTTCTTATTATCCAAACCTATCCCGTTTCCTAGCAGATGTGATGTGGCATTTTTTATGGTCCCCCTTTAAGTAATCCTCAGACATTACCACACCCGGTCCTTAAAATTACTTTTCCCCTCTATTGTGTGATTAAGTTTATAATTTTACCATTTTATTATTATTTCCTTTTTAGTTTTCCCTAAAAGGAGTAGTTTTGGAATTTTTTTTTTTCATTGAACTTTATTTTTTCTCTGTTGCCCATGGAAAAAAATTTGGGTTTTTATCTTTTTGGGGGTTAATTGTGTCCTCAATGGGAATTTACACTCTCATGCAGATCCTTTGTATCGTCTGCAAAAGATGATACAGCGCTTGGGGTTTACATCTTTTGTCTATGTTGATATGAAATAAGGAACCAGGGTAGGTTTCAGTACTGTGCCTTTTGGAACACAGCTCTTCACTTTTGGGGAGAACTGAAATTGACTCTGTTTTTCCACTACTTTTTGTGTTCGATTGGTTAGAAAGTTGAAGATCCATTTTGCCCCACTTTGGCCCGGGTTTGGTTTGGAGGTTTGAAGTTTGGTGGGGAGGTTTTTGAAGGGGAATTTTTTGGGGGAGGTGTTGAAAATGTGTTGGTGGTGGGGGGGTTGAAACGTGTTTGGTGGGGTGTTTGAAGTGGTTTGGTGGTGGGATTTTTGAAAACGTGGGTTTTGGTGGAGGTGTTTAAAAGTGTTGGTGGGGGAGGTGTTGAAGAAGGGTTTGGGGGTGGTTACAGGTTTTATTGGGGTGGTTTAAATTTAATGGGGAAATTTTTTTGGTTTTGTTTTTGGACAGGAAAAAGTGTGTTGGAGGCGGGGTTTAGGGAGGTGAAGAATGTGTTGGGGGCCGGTTTAGGGGGGGTGAAGAAATGTGTTGGGGGCGATGAGGGGGGTGAAGGGGAAAAAGGGGTTTGGGGGGCCGGGTGGGGAGGTGGGAAAAAGTGTTTTTGGGGGGGTTTTAGGGAGGTGAAAAAAGTGTGTTGGAGGCGGTTTAGGGGGAAGAAAATGTTTTGGAGGCGGTTTTAGGGAGGGGAAGAAAGGGGTTGGGGGGGCGGTGAGGGAGGGGAAGGTGTGTTGGAGGCCGGGGGGGGAAAGGGGAAGAAGTGTTTGGAAGGGGGTTTAGGGGGGTGAAGAAGTGGTTGGAGGCGGTGAGGGAGGTGAAGAAGTGTGTTGGAGGGCGGGTTGGGGGGAGGGGAAGAAAGTGTGTTGGAGGGGGTGAGGGAGGTGGGAAAAATGTGTTTGGGGGCGGTTTTTAGGGGGGTGAAGAATGTGTTGGGGCGGTTTTAGGGGGGTGAAGAAGTGGTTGGAGGCCCGGTTTAGGGGGGTGAAAAATGGTTGGAGGCCCGGTTTAGGGAGGGGAAGAAGTGTGTTGGAGGCGGTGAAAGGGGGGTGAAGAAATGTGGTTTTGGGGGGTGGGGAGGTGAAGAAGTGTGTTGTGTTTGTTGGGGAAAGACGGGGAAGTTTTTGGAGTTGTTGGGGAAAAGGGGTTAGTTTTGTTTTGGGGGAAGGGAAAAAATTGGGTAGCGGTAGGGAAGTGTCCCCACCTAGCTGGGGGTGAGGGGGGGGGAATCTCACCCCTTTTTCCCTCTTTTCCCCCTCCCTTTTTTTCCCCCCCCTCTCTCCCCCTCCCTCTCTCTCCCTCCAACCCCCTACATTTAAAGCTCAATCGACTTGAGGGGTTTTTATTCCTTTTTCGGGGGAAAAATAAAAAAAGAGAGTTGAGGAGGGATGGGGGAGTCTGGGGGTAGGGGGGGCGATTTGGGGGGGTCTTGGTTGGAAAAGGGGGGGGTTTTTAAATTAAAAGGGCAGTGGAGAAGAGAAGGGGGGGAGGGGAAGGGTGGAGGGGGGGGGGGTGGGGAATTGGGGGGGCTGAGAAAAAGGGGGACTGGGGGCCAGAAAGTAAAAGACCCGGAAATTTTTCGCGTGAATTTCCCTACCCCCCCCACAATTTTCCCTCCCTTCCCCCCCCTCCAAAAACAAAAATTCCCTCCCCAAACCCCCCCAAAAAATGGGGCCCTCCCTGACCCCCCCAAAAAAAAAATGTCCCCTCAAACCCCCAAAACCCCGGGCCCCCCCACCCCCTAAAATGGGCCCCTTCCAAAACCCCTCCTAAAAAAGTCCCTCCCCCAAACCCCCCCATCATGGGCCCTTTTCCCTTTCCAACCCCCCCCATTCCCCCCGTCCCCCCCCCCCCCCCCCCCCCCCCCCCCCCCCCCCCTTTTCCCCCCCCCTCCCCCCCCTTTCCTTTACCCCAACCCCCTCCCCCCCCTCCCTACCTCCCTCCCCCCCCCTCCACACTGTCCCTCCTCCACCCCCCCCATCACGTCCCTCCTCCCCCTCCCTCCCCTGTCCCTCCTTTCCCCCCCCTCCCAAACACGTCCCTCCCCCACCCCCCCAATCATGTCCCCCCTCCACCCCCCCCAAACACTGTCCCTCCTCCACCCCCCCCATCACTGTCCCTCCCCCCCCCCCCCTCCATCCTGTCCCCCCCTCCCCCCCCTCCATCACTGTCCCCTCCACCCCCTTCCCTGTCCCTCCTCCACCCCCCCCATCACTGTCCCCCCTCCCCCCCCTCCATCACTGTCCCTTTCCCCACCCCCCCATCACTGTCCCCCTCCAACCCCCCCATTTACTGTCCCTCCTCCCCCCCCTCCATCACTGTCCCCCTCCACCCCCTCCTCACTGTCCCTCCCCCAAACCCCCTCCCTCATGCCCTCCTCCACCCCCCCCTTTACTGTCCCCCCTCCCCCCCCCCTCCCTCACTGTCCCCCCTCCACCCCCCTCCATCCGTCCCTCCTCCACCCCCTCCATACTGTCCCTCCTCCAACCCCCCCCCATCACTGTCCCTCCTCCACCCCCTCCCTCAAAGTCCCCCTCCACCCCCCCTCCATTTATGTCCCTCCCCCCACCCCCCCCATCACTGTCCCTTCCCCCCACCCCCTCCATCACTGTCCCTCCTTTCCCCCCCTCCTCAACTTCCCTTTCCCCCACCCCCCCACATGTCCCTCCTCCACCCCCTCCATCACTGTCCCCTCCCCCCCCACCCCTCCCCAATTTTCCTTTTCCCCCCCTCCACCCCTCCATCACTGTCCCTCCTCCACCCCCCCCAAACACTGTTTCCCCCCTCCCCCCTCCATCACTGCCCCCCCAAACCCCCCCCCAATGTCCCTCCTCCAACCCCCCCATCACTGTCCCTCCTCCAAACCCCCTCCTTTACGTCCCCCCTCCACCCCTCCCTCATGTCCCTCCTTTCCCCCCCCTCCCTCCTGTCCCCCTCCCACCCCCCCCCATCACTGTCCCTCCTCCCCCCTCCCTCCCCTGTCCCTCCCCACCCCCTCCAAACACTGTCCCCTCCTCCACCCCCCTCCATCACTGTTCCCCCCTCCCCCCCTCCTCACTGTCCCTCCTCCCCCCCCCTCCATCACTGTCCCTCCCCCCACCCCCCCCATCACTGCCCTCCTCCACCCCCTCCCCTCACTGTCCCTCCTCCACCCCCCCCCCCATCACTGTCCCTCCCCCACCCCCTCCCTCACTGTTTCCCCTTTTCCCCCCCCCCCTTTCCCCACTGTCCCCCTCCCCCCCCCTCCATCACTTGGGCCCTCCTCCCCCCCCCTTTCCCTCACGTCCCCTTTCCCCCCCCCCTCCCCTCATGTCCCCTCCTCCCCCCCCCCTCCATCCCCTGTCCCTCCTCCACCCCTCCATCACTGTCCCCCCTCCCACCCCCCCCCATCAATGTCCCTCCTCCACCCCCTCCATCACTGTCCCTCCTCCCCCCCCCCATCACTGTTTCCAACCCCCCATCCAACCCCCTCCATCACGGGCCCCCCTCCACCCCCCCATCATGTTTTTTTCCCCCCCCCCCCCCTCCTTTACTGTCCCTCCTCCCCCCCCCTCCATCACTGTCCCTCCTCCACCCCCCCATCAAATGTCCCTCCTCCACCCCCCCCATCACTGGGCCCTCCTCCCACCCCCTTTCCCTCAAATTCCCCCCCTCCACCCCCCCATCACTGTCCCCCTTTCCCCCCCCTCCATCACTGTCCCTCCTCCCCCCCCTCCATCACTTTCCCCCCTCCCCCCCCCCTCCATCACTGTCCCTCCTCCACCCCCCCCATCACCCCGTTTTTCCCCCCTCCACCCCCTCCCTCCCTGTCCCCCCCCCTCCCCCCCCTCCATCAGTTTTCCCTCCCCCCACCCCCCCATCAATGTTTCCTCCACCCCCTCCAAACACTGTCCCCCCTTCCACCCCCTCCATCACTGTCCCTCCCCCAACCCCCCCCATAAATGTCCTCCTCCACCCCCCTCCCTCACTGTCCCTCCTCCACCCCCCCCCCATCACTGGGGCCCCCCCTCCACCCCCCCCCATAAATGCCCTCCCCCACCCCCTTCCCCCTGTTTTTCCCCCCTCCCCCCCCTCCCTCCCCTTGGGCCCTCCTCCACCCCCTCCATCACTGTCCCCCCTCCCCCCCCTCCATCCCCTGTCCCCCCTTTCCCCCCCCTCCATCATGTCCCCTCCCAAAAACCCCCCATCAAATGTCCCCCCCTCCAAACCCCCTCCCCCACTGTCCCCCCCTCCACCCCCCCCATCCTGTTTTCCCCCCTCCACCCCCTTTCCCTCACTGTCCCTCCTCCACCCCCTCCATTTCCCGTCCCTCCCCCCACCCCCTCCTTTACTGTCCCCCCTCCACCCCCCTTTCCCTCACTGGCCCTCCTCCACCCCTCCATCACTGTCCCTTTCCCCCAAACCCCCCCCATCAAATGTCCCTCCTCCACCCCCCCCCATCAAATGTCCCTCCTCCACCCCCCCATCCTGTCCCTTTCCCCCACCCCCTCCCTCACTGTCCCCTCCTCCCCCCCCTCCATCATTTTCCCTCCTCCCACCCCCCCCATCACTGTCCCTTTCCCCCCAAACCCCCCCCTCACTTTTCCCTTTCCCCCCACCCCCTTTCCCTCAATTGGGGCCCTCCTCCACCCCCTCCCCTCACCCGTCCCCTTTCCACCCCCTCCAAACCTGTCCCCCCCTCAAACCCCCCCATCCCCTGTCCCTCCTCCACCCCCCCCCACTGTCCCTTCCTCCCCTCCATCACTGTCCCTCCCCCTCCTTCCCCCCCCCAAACATGTCCCTCCTCCAAACCCCCCCCATCACTGTCCTCCTCCATCCTTCCCTCCATCAATGTCCCCCCTCCATCCTTCCCTCCCCTCACTGTCCCCCCTCCATCCTTCCCTCCCCTCCTTTTCCCCCCCCCATCCTTCCCCCCTTCCCCTGTCCCTCCCCATCCTTCCCCCCATCATGCCCTCCCCCATTTTTCCCCCCCCTCACTGTTTCCCCCCCAACCTTTTCCCCCCATCCTGTCCCCCCCCATCCTTCCCTCCATCATTTTTCCCCCCCCCCATTCCTTCCCCCCCCCTCCCCTTTTCCTCAAAACCTTTTTCCCTATTCCGTATTTAAAACCTTCCCCCCATTTGGCCCTCCCCCCCCCCATCGGTTCCCCTTTCACCCCCTTCATGGTTAAAGGTTGCAGTAGGGAAACCCTAGTTTTTCTGAGGCCTGAGTGGTATGTTGGCGGTAAACCCCACCGCAGTAGGTCCGTAGTTAAAAAAAGGGCCCGGGTGCTATGTTGGACGGTTTCCTCCCAGCAGTAGGTACCGTAGTTTCTGAGGCCTGAGTGGGGATGTTGGACGGTAAACCCCACCAGCAGTAGGTCCCCTAGTTTTCGGGGGGCTGGGAAATGGAAAGTTGGGGCGGGACCTTTACCAGCAGTAGGGACCGGGAGTTACTGAGGCCTGAGTGCATGTTGGACGGTAAATCACCAGCAGGAGGTACCGTAGTTACTGGGCCCGAGTCAGTTGGACGGTACCTCACCAGCCCGGGTACGATTTAAAATTGGAAAAAACCCCGTTTTGCAAAAAATTGGAAACCGGTTTTCCCCAAAAGCGTTTTAAAAATAGTTAACTAACCCCCGAAGTCTTTTCAAGTGTGTATCCAGTCTTTAGCAGACGATTACGTCATTAGTACAAACCCTAAGGCTTCCCATGAGACCTCAAAATATTGCATGAGCCTTGAGAAGTGATAGGGGAAGTCGTAATCCAAAAGCCTACGGGGGAAGTGATAATGACCCGTAGGAGGGAAAAATGCATTAGTTCTTGCTGTCCTCGTGAAGAGGGGACTTGCCCCAAAAAACCCTTGTAACAAACAGGGTTTTAAAAGCTTTTTTATCTCATATTTCGTAAAAGATAACCCCGTACAGGGGTGGAAAACGATTGGAAGGTTTTTTCGTTTAATTCCTAAAGTCAAATTTCTGGACGCCAAGTACCATCCTTCTTAGGTACTGGGGTCAAGGGCGCATTCCCAAAGGGGAATTTTAGGGGCAATAACTCCATCATCAAAACATTGATTGATCAAATTTTTCGCAAAAGCAACTGTGAAGAGGCTTCTGGACTCATTTACTTTTTTTTAAATTTTAGCTGTGACCTCGTTTGAAAAATGTGGCCTGTGAGGGAGGTAATATTTGTGGGCTGTGGTGGTTGTAATATTTTGTAGCACGTGAGGTAGGTAATATTTTGTGGGACGAAGGGAGGTAATTTTGTGGTACTTGGTGGTGGTGGTAATATTCCCTGGCATGTGGTGGGGTTATATTTTGTGGCACTGTGGTGGGGGTAAATTTCGCGACACTGTGGTGGTGGTAATATTCCGGGCACTGTGATGATGGTAATATGCTGTGGCACTTGGTGGTGGAATATTCCCCGGGCAATGTAAGGGAGGTAAAATTCGTGGCATTTTGGTGGGGGGAATATTCGGCACTGTGGTGGTGGGAAAATAGTGGCACGTGGGGTGGTAATATTCCCTGGCACTGGGTGTGGTAATATTCTGTGGTACTGTGTTGTGGTTAACATTTGTGGATTTTGCTGTGATTAAAATGTGTGGCCTGTTGGGAGTAATACCTCTGCCCGTTTTCGTGTGCAAGAGCTGTTGGGGGGCCCGGGGAGGGCCCCACAGTGCCGGGCACGACCAGAGGTAACGTAAAACAATACACTGGCCCATTTTCCACCCAAACTTCCTGCCCGGGATTGCTTCCTCCCTCTAAAAACCATTATACACCCAACCCTTCCCCCCACAACTCCCCCAATCCATCCATACTCCTCATCCGCATTCCCAGTTGCATCTTTACTCCACTCTCACCCACCCCCAAAACCCATCCATTCTCCTCACATTTTTTTCCCAAAAATTTTTCACCCCTTTTACACCCACCCCTTTTTTCCTCCCCGTTCCCCTTTACCCTTCTCCCTCATCCTCGTCAGCCCCTCTATTTGAGGACCCCGTGGTTGTTGTGGCTTTTAGCTTTATTGCTGGTCGGAGTGTTTGTTGTGGTCTATTGTTATTGGTGTTTGTTGTGGTCTATTATCTGTTTTCTTTGGCTGTTTCCCGGAATGTTTTTTCATGGCTTCATCGTTACTTGGTGGTCCCCGGAATGTTTGTCGTGGTCTATCATCTGTTACTTGGTGGGCCCGGAAAGTTTTCGTGGGCTTTTCATCTGTTACTTGGCTGGGTTAGGGAAAGTTTGTCGTGGTTATCATCTGTTACTTGGCCCGGGCCTGGGAATTTTTCGTGGTTTTTATCTGTTACTTTGGCTGGGCCTGGGAAAGTTTGTCGTGGGCTATTATCTGTTTTTTTGGTGGTCCTGGAATGTTTGTCTGGTCTATTATCTGTTATTGGCTGGTCCCGGAAAGTTTGTCGTGGTCTATTATATTTTCTTTGGGTGGTCCTGGGAAAGTTTGCGTGGTCTATCATCTGTTACTTGGGTGGTCCCGGAATGTTTGTCGTGGGCTATCATCTGTTACTTGGCTTTTGGGCCGGAAATTTTTTGGGGGTCTATCATCTGTTACTTGGCTGGTCCCGGAATGTTTGCGTGGTCATCTCGTTACTTTGGTCCCGGAATGTTTGTCGTGGTTATCTCTGTTACTTGGCTGGGCCTGGAAAGTTTTTCGTGGTCATTACTGTTCTTGGGTGGCCTGGAAAGTTTGTGTGGGCTATCATCTGTTCTTGGCTGGTCCTGGGAAAGTTTGTCGTGGTCTATCATTGTTACTTGGTGGGCCTGGAGTGTTTTTTGTGGTCTATCATCTGTCTTTGGCTGGGCCTGGAAAATTTGTTGGTTATCATCTGTTACTTGGCTGGTCCTGGAATGTTTGTCGTGGGGCTATCATCTTTACTTTTGGGTGGTCCCGGAATGGGTTTTTCGGGGTCTATCATCTGTTACTTGGTGGTCCTGGAGTGTTTGTTGTGGTCTATCATTGTTTTTGGCTGGTCCCGGGAAAGTTTGTTGTGGTCTATATCTGTTACTTTGGTGGTCCTGGGGAAAGTTTTTTCGTGGTCTATTATCCTTTTCTTTTTTGGGCCCGGGGAAAGTTTGTGGGTTATATCTGTTTTCTTGGTGGTCCCGGAATGTTTGTCGTGGTCTATTATCTCTTACTTGGTGGGCCCGGGGTGTTTGTTGTGGTCTATCATCTGTTTCTTGGGGGTCCTGGAATGTTTGTCGTGGGGTTTTCATCTGTTACTTGGTGGTCCCGGAATGTTTTTCGTGGGCTTTATCCTTCTTGGGTCCCGGAAGTTTGTCGTGGTCTTATCTGTTACTTGGGGGTCCCGGAATATTTGTCGTGGTCTATTATCTGTTACTTGGCTGGGCCCGGGAAATTTTGTCGTGGTCTATTTTTGTTACTTGGCTGGTCCCCGGAAGTTTGTCGTGGTTTTATTGTTTTCTTGGTGGTCCTGGAATGTTTGTCGTGGTCTATTATTGTTACTTGGCTGGTCCTGGGTGTTTTTCGTGGTTATCATCTGTTACTTTGGGTGGTCCTGGAAAGTTTTTTTCGTGGCTATCATCTGTTACTTGGCTGGGCCTGGAATGTTTTCGGGGTCTATCATCTGTTACTTGGCTAGTCCTGGAAGTTTTTGTGGTCTATTTTCTGTTTCTTGGCTGGTCCTGGGAAAGTTTTTTCTGGTCTATATCTGTTACTTTTGGTGGTCCTGGGAAAGTTTTTCGGGGTCTAAATCTGTTACTTTGGGTGGGGCCTGGAAGTTTGTCGTGGTCATCATCTGTTCTTGGCTGGTCCCGGAATGTTTGTCGTGGGCTATCATCTTTTCTTGGGTGGTCCCCGGAAAGTTTGGTGCTGGGAAAGGGAAAATAAATTATAGTGAAACATTTCCCTTTTGTTTTCGAAAATCGAAAAATTTACAGGTTTTTAGCAAAAATAGAAGTTAAAAAATGGTGACAAAACCCTTTGTCAGGGCTAAATGTTGGAGGTGTTGAAGTGGGTTTTTTTTGGAGGTGTTTTAAGTGATTTTTGTTGGGGGTTTTTGAAGTGGTTGTGTTGGAGGGTTTTAAATGTGTTTTTTTTTTGAGGTGTTTTTAAATGTGTTGGGGTTTGGGGGTGTTGAAGTGTGTTGTGCGGAAAGGGGTTTAAATGTGTTTTTGTTGGGGGGTGGTTTTTAAATGGGGTTTTTGGTGGAGGTGTTTAAGGGGTTGTGTTTGGGGGTGTTGAAGTGTGTTTGTTGGAGGGTTTGAAGTGTGTTGGGGGTGGAGGTGGGGGTTTTAAAATTTTTGTGCGGAGGTGTTTTAAATGTGTTGTGTTGGGGGTGTTGAAGTGTGTTTGTTTTTGGAGGTGGGTTTAAGTGTGTTGTGGTGGGGGTTTTTTAAAGGGGTGTTGTGTTGGAGGTTATTTTAAATGTGGGTTGGGGTTGGAGGTGTTTTAATGTGTTGTGTTGGAGGTGTTGAAGTGTGTTGTGTTGGGGGGGTTGAAAATGTGGGTTTTTTTGGAGGTGTTGAAGTGTGTTGTGTTGGAGGTGTTTTAAGTGTGTTTGTTGGGGGTGTTGAAGTGTGTTGTGGTGGAGGTGTTTTCGTGTTTTTGGTTTGGGATGAATTGTTGTTGGGGGTGTTAAGTGTGTTTTTGTTGGGGGGTTTTGAAGGGGTGTTGTGCTGGAGGTGTTGAGTGTGGTTGTGTTTGGGGGTGTTGAAGTGTGTTGTGGGGGGAGGGTGTTGACGTGTTTTTGGTGGAGGGTTGAATTGTTGTGTTGGGGGGTGTTGAAGTGTGTTGTGTTGGAGGTGTTGAATGTGTTGTTCTGGGGGGTTTTTGAAGTGTGTTGTGTTGGAGGGGGGTTTAAGTGTGTTGTGGGGGAGGTGTTGCGTGTTGTTGGGGGGAGGGTTTTAATTCCTTTTGTTGGAGGTGTTTTAATGTGTTGTGGTGGAGGTGTTTTAAAATGTGTTGTTGGGGAGGTGCTGAAGTGGGTTGTGGTGGAGGTGCTGAAGTGTGTTGTGGGGCAGGGTTGAAGGGGTTTTTGTGTTTGGGGTTTTGAAGTGGTTTTTTGTGTTGGAGGTGTTTAAGTGTGTTGTGTTGGAGGGGTTGAAGGTGTTGGGGTTGGGGGGTGTTGAAAATGTGTTTTTTTTGGGGTTTTGAAGTGTGTTTTTGTTGGAGGTGTTGGGCGTGTTTGGGGGTGGGGTGTTTAAATTTTTGTGTTGGAGGTTTGAAGTGTGTTTTGGTGGAGGTGTTGAAGTGTGGGTTTTGGTGGAGGGGGCGGGAAATTTTTTTGTGGTGGAGGTTTTGGGCGTGTTTTTGGGGGAGGTGTTTTAAATTTTTGTGTTGGAGGGGTTGAAGTTTTGTTGTGGTGGGGGTGTTTAAGGGGTGTTTTTGGGGGAGGGGCTTTTAATGGTGTTGTGTTGGGGGTGTTGAAAATGTTTGGGTTGGAGGTGTTGAAGTGGGGTTTTGCTGGAGGTTTTTGAAATTTTGTTGTGGGTTTGGGGGTGTTGAAGGGTTTTTGTGCTGGAGGTGTTGAAGTGTGTTGTGGGGGAGGTGCTGAAGTGTGTTTTTTGGTGGGGTGTTGAAATGGGGTTGTGGGGGGAGGTGCTGAAGTGTGTTGTTTCTGGA
>NW_026506357.1:0-16264 GCF_026875155.1 Cherax quadricarinatus
CTTAGTAAACATTAACGAGTGTATTCAATGCGTCCATCCTTACCAGTGTTTTTTCCAGAGTTGTGGAAGATGGCTAATGTGGTTCCTATATTCAAATCAGGGGATAAGTCCACTCCTTCAAATTACCGTCCAATAAGCCTGACATCTATAGTGGGCAAGTTATTAGAATCAATTATAGCTGACATAATCAGAAGTCACCTTGAAGAACATAACTTGATAAATGAATCTCAGCATGGATTCACGAGAGGTCGTTCATGCCTGACAAACTTACTGACGTTCTTCAATAGAACATTTGAGGCAGTTGACAGCGATAAGGAATATGATATTGTTTATTTGGATTTTAGTAAAGCTTTCGATAGAGTACCTCACAAGAGACTCTTAAGAAAAGTATAGGAGGTAAAGTTCTAGCATGGATTGAGGCATGGCTAATCAATAGAAAGCAGAGAGTTACCATTAATGGAGTGAAATCTGAATGGGGATTAGTCACTAGTGGCGTTCCACAAGGATCAGTTTTAGGCCCTCTCTTGTTCATAATTTACATTAATGACCTTGATGAAGGGATTACGAGTGACATGAGTAAATTTGCTGATGATACAAAGATAGGCCGTATAATTCACTCTGAGGAGGATATCAATGAACTCCAGGACGATTTGGACAAATTAATGTCTTGGTCTGATAAATGGCAGATGAAGTTCAATGTGGATAAGTGTAAGGTACTTGCCCTTGGTAATGAAAATAACCCTCGAAGCTATAATCTAGGTGAAGTAGAGCTTGATCATACAGAATGTGAAAAAGACTTGGGAGTCATGGTAAGCAGAAATCTAAAGCCAAGACAGCAGTGCCTTAGTGTGCGCAACAAGGCCAACAGATTACTTGGATTTATCTCAAGAAGTATAAGTAACAGAAGTCCAAAAGTTATTTTGCAGCTCTATACATCACTAGTAAGGCCTCATTTAGATTATGCTGCTCAGTTTTGGTCTCCTTACTACAGGATGGATATAGACTCATTAGAGAGCATACAGAGAAGAATGACTAAAATGATTTACTGTGTAAGGAACCTCCCGTATGAAGATAGACTTAAAGCCTTAAATCTCCACTCTCTGGAGAGGCGTAGAACGAGAGGAGATATCATTGAAGTGTTTAAGTGGATGACAGGCATAAACAAGGGAGATATTAATAAAGTACTGAGGGTGTCGAACCAGGTAAGAACCAGAAATAATGGATATAAGTTGGATAAATTTAGATTTAGAAAGGACATAGGTAAGTACTGGTTTTCTAACAGAGTTGTAGATGCGTGGAACAGTCTTCCTAGTGGGGTGATAGAGGCTAGGACCTTGTGTAGCTTTAAGAAGAGACTGGACAGGTAGCATGTGCTGGGAACTTTGATATCATTGCATTAACTGAAACGTGGTATGATTTAAAGAGTCGGGATATGACTGCTGAGTGTAATATTCAGGGATTTAAGTTGTTCAATGTGGATAGATGTAATGGGAAGGGGGGAGGAGTTGCATTGTATGTTCGAGAAAATATTAATTGTTGCATAAAAACAGGTATAAAAATAGATGGAGCAGTAACAGAGTCTGTTTGGGTAGAGTTCGTGTAGGGTCAAGAAAAACTAATTCTAGGTGTAATATACCGACCCCCAGGCTTGGATCACGATAGAGGGAGACTTCTTTGGGACGAAATTGTTAGGGCTTCTGGACACAGTAACAAGTCATAGTGGGGGATTTTTAAAACCCTTTGGGTCAAATTGACGGAATTTTTTTTGCCCAGGTAATCTAAGCCAAAGTGACTTCATGGAAACATTTTCAGGACTGTTTTCCTGAAACAGAGTGTAACTGAGCCTACCAGGGGTAAAAATTTTTGCTAGACCTAGCCTTGTCAAAAAAGGGAAAAACCCCGTGAATAATCTGGAATCACGGGAAGAGTTTTGGCGCAATGTTTCACAAACCCATCACCTTTAGCTTTAAAAGGGGAAAGCAAGAAAATTTATAATACAGTAAAAATCCCTGATTTTCGTTCTGCCGATTAAAATGGACTTAGGGAAAAAACCATCTGTCTAATCTTGTTTGGGGGTTTATCAAAGCTAATTTTTTTTATTGACGATAATCATACAATGAATATGAAGGGATCTGTTTTTTATGATTGTTTTTTTAATAATTTTACAAGTTCCCAAGTTTATACTTTCCCCAAAAAGAGAAAAATTTAGGCCCTAAAAATAACACCCCCAAATTGGGTTAACAGGGGCCCTAAAGCATCTATTAGGGGAGAAAGGGGGAATTTAAAAGGCGCATCAGAAGAGGGGGGTTTAAACCCCTTACTGACCAATATTTTTTAAACTTAAAAAAGAAGTAAAAAAGGCGATTAGAAAGGCTAAACTTAAACTATGAAATTAGATTTGCTAATGAATCAAAGACTAACCCAAAAGGGGTTTTTTCAAGTGTAAGGACAAAGGGTTAAAGGGAAAAAAAGTAGGACCTTTTGGAAATCTGGGAAGGGAAAAAGCTGACGGATAATGAACGGGGAATGTTTTCCCTTATTTAATGACTTTTTTTTTGTCAGTTTTTTACAAAAAAGGAAAAAAAGTAAATGAAAATTTCCAGAAATTTAAACCCATTTTTTATTTCCGAAAAATTTTTAAATTTAAACTAATTTTACTTTTAAACGAGGACATGGTTATTAAACAGATAGACAAACTGAAACAAAATAAGCCCCCGGGGGACCCAAAGAGTTGTTTTTCCCCAAGGGGTACTTAAGGAATCAAGATGGAGCTTAGTCAGCCAAAAACCGGTGTATTCAATGCGTCCATCCTTACCATGTTGTGGGCCCGAGTTTTTGGAAAGGCTAATGTGGTTTTCCCATATTCAAAACAAGGGGATAAGTCCACTCCTTCCCCAAAATTTCCGTCCAATAACCTGACATCTATAGTGGGCAAAAATTATTTGAATCAATTAACTGACATTATCAGAAAGGGGCCCCTTTTAAGGGGCATTAAATTGAAAAAGAATCTTTAGGGATGGTTCACGAGGGGGTCGTTCCTGCCTTACAAACTTACTTTACTTTTTCCCAAAAGAAAAATTTAGCAGTTTTACAGTGATAAGGAATATGAAAATTTTTTTATTTGGGTTTTTTGTAAAGCCTTCGACAAGTACCTTTACAAGAACCCTAAGAAAAATGGCAGCTCATGGTTAAAAGGAGGTAAAGTTCTAGCAGAGAGTTACCATTAATGGAGTTAAAACTGAAAAGGGGGGTTATCAAATATGGCGTTTTCCCCCAAGGATCATTTTAGGGGCCCCCTCTTGTTCATAAATTTTCATTAATGACCCCTTTAGAAGGGGTTACTAGTGACAGAGTAAGTTTGCTGATGATTTCAAAGATAGGCCGTAAATTCACTTGAGGGGGATAACAATGAAACCCCCAGGACGATTTTTAACAAATTTAAAGTCCCTTGGGTCAAAAAAAGGCAAATTTAAGTTTTAAATTTGGGTAAGTGTATGGTACTTGACCTTGGAAAAGAAAAAAAACCCTCGAACATAATCTAGGTGAAGAGAGCTTGGGGCATACAGAATGTGAAAAAAACTTTTGGGGTCATTTGGGAAGCAGAAATCCCAATTTCCCAAAACACATGCCTTTGTGTGGGGCAAAAAGGCCCAAAAATACTTGGATTTTTTCTCAAAAAAAGTATAAGTAAAAAGAAGTCCCAAAAATTATTTTTCAGCTCTATACATCACTATGAGGCCTCCCTTAAGGGGGGGGGGGAAAGGGGTGCCAGTTTTTTTTTCCCCTTACTACAGGGTGGACAAAGAAATCATTAGAGAACATACAAGAAGAATGACTAAAATTTATTTACTGTTAAGGAACCTCCCGTATGAAGATAGCCCTTTATGAGATTTAAAACACAAGTGCAACATCGGGATCTTTAAATTTTAACGTTTCGCCATCCAGTGGCTTTAAACAATACAAATTCAAGGGCTAAACCCTTTAAGACAGTAGAACAAATTTCAGAAGATGAGGTAAACAGTCCCCTTTAACCTAGGAGTAGGGCGAAAGCACCATAGTTGTGGAAATTTTCCACGATAGGGGCCTTTATTTTTTGGGCCCCCCTTTTACAGGAAGGACATAGACTCATTTGAGAACATACAGAGAAGAATGACTAAAATGATTTACCCGGTTTAAAGGGAAACCCCCCGTATGAAAAATAGACTTTAAAACCTTTAAAACTTTCCCCTCTCTGGAAAAGGGGGTAAAATAGGGGGGATATCATTGAATTTTATAAGTGGGTGACGGGCATTAAAACAAGGGGGAAAATTAATAAAGTACTGAGGGTGTCGAACCAGGAAAAAACCAGGAAAAAATGGATTTTTGTTGGATAAATTTAGACTTAGAAAGGACATAGGTAAGTAAATGGGTTTTCTAACAAATTTTAGATTCGTGGAACAGTCTTCCCATGGGGTGGGTTAAAGGGTAGGGCCCTTGGGGAGCTTTAAAAAGAGACTGGACAAATATTGAGTGGAGGGGGTGGGTTTTTTATTGGGGTTGTGGGGGCGGGGGTTGTTTTCCTTTATGCTTTAGGTAGAGATCGTTTTGATTTAAAGGAAAACCCCCGCCTCGTATGGGCCATAGGGCCTTTTGCGTGTTCCTACATTTTTATGTTCTTATATATGATGGGAAATGGCTGGGTTTTAAATTGGGGTTAAGGGTACGGGGGGTTATTTCTTTATAGCTTTTGGTAGATGTCGTTTTTTTATAAGGCCAGTAGGCTTTTTGCAGGTTTCCCCACATTCTTATTTTTTATGTTGAAAATTTGACACATGGGACAACTCTGGGATTTTACTGAGGAAACGGGTTTTGCCACACATTGGGTTTTATCTCCAAACAAAGGAGAATCCCTTGAAGAACAAAGGGGAATGAGGTAATCAGTCCCCCCAACCTTTAGTCGAAATTTTGGGCGTCCCATCAATCTAAACAAGATTTTGGACTTTACCACAAACGAACCAAAGGGTTTAGGGACTGATTACCTCATTCTCCTCCTGTTCTTCAAGATTCTCCTTTTATAACGGTCTTGTTTGGTGCTGTACGCGGTAGGTTAATGATATACGTCTTCGGAGGCTTCTTACTTTATTGATAAGTAGTGGTGGGTTACACAGGCTTGTGTGTTTGAGCCCATGGCCCGGGCAGGGCCATGCCCACGAGAGAGAGCTGGGAGTACTTGTGTCTTGATGCCAGGCCGCTGTGTGAGTGAGAGCGAGGCAAGTCTGGGCATACTGAAGTGGCAAGGCCTATAGATGGCAGCACCTGAGTGGCGCGAAATATGAACTAAGCTGGCAGACAGCATGGGCTGTCTGTGCAGACAGTACAGGCTGTCTACATACGCTCGGCCACCTACCGCGCGTCGTCCCGACGCGACAATACTGGTAGTAAAAGAAACTCGGTCTCTCTCTCGTGGGAACAGGGCACAGAACACAAAATAAAAACATATATATACATAAGGACATGGGAAAAAAAAACTTCCTACAGGGAGGGAAGAAAAAACATGTGGGGTGTGCTAAACATCGTGGTCATAGGCAGTGAGCGTCGATGGGCATCACTGCACGCCTTCCTGCGTCTGGACAGATACTGCAACACGGGAGACATCGCTGCGGCTGAGCTGTGACGTAACAGGGTACGGTCTCCTCTGGAACGGTGAAGCAGACATCGTAGGAGTCGCTGCAGGTTTTCACTCAACCTGGGGCACGACATGCTGGTGCCCTCGAGTGAGGCGTCAGCAGACATCGTGACGTCATGAAGTCGGGCAGCATCGTGGGTGACGTCAGCAGACATCTCGAGGTGACGTCAGGCAGACATCGTGAGGTGACGTCAACAGACATCGTGACGTCATGAAGTCGGGCAGCATCGTGGGTGGCGTCGATGTGATGCGGGCAGCAGACCACAGCATGAGGCCTGGGACATCTGGTAACTCACGTGGCTTTGTAGGTCTACGTGACATCGCCCACACCCACGTGACGTCGTAATCCACGTAGCTTCGAGTGGCCTCGGGCACTCGGATACACAGCACTGGCAATGAATTCATACGAAAAACAGCAGAAAACACAGCAGAGGGAGTGGGCAGTGGTGAGTGTATGGTAGTGTGGTGGCGAGGAGCGTGCGTGAGTGTATGGCAGGGCGGGCATCTGGCCATTCCTCCTCCTCCTCCACCCACAAACACGTGGAGAAGCTCACACTGGACGCAGAAATCACCACAAAACTCACCTCTGGCTTGCTGAAACGGCTGTGCTGAGCTGAATAACAACAGCAACATACAAGTGACGCTGAACACGTGACTTGAGAAACAGCGTGGGACACTGTAGCGTGGAGTCACTGGGACGCCACTTACAATTCTCGGAGAATTTCGGCAAATTTCGGCTGGATCCTGCTAGTACCTGTGTCTGAATGCTCAAACGTGCAGACACGACATCAGGATAACTCGTTGAGAGACGGATGCTTCTTGTGTAGGGTGATGAAGTGAAGATGACTTCATACCTCTTCCTCTCTCTCCAGGCAAACACAACTGCTGCGAGCACCGCTGCCACCATTTATAACGGTCTTGTTTGGTGCTGTACGCGGTAGGTTAATGATATACGTCTTCGGAGGCTTCTTACTTTATTGATAAGTAGTGGTGGGTTACACAGGCTTGTGTGTTTGAGCCCATGGCCCGGGCAGGGCCATGCCCACGAGAGAGAGCTGGGAGTACTTGTGTCTTGATGCCAGGCCGCTGTGTGAGTGAGAGCGAGGCAAGTCTGGGCATACTGAAGTGGCAAGGCCTATAGATGGCAGCACCTGAGTGGCGCGAAATATGAACTAAGCTGGCAGACAGCATGGGCTGTCTGTGGAATCTCCACGACTATGGTGCTGTTCGCACCTACTCCTAGGTTGAGGGACTGATTACCTCATCTTCTGTACATAGTTCTACTGTCTTCAAGTTATGTCCTAGAATTTGTATTGATAAAGCCACTGGATGGCGAAACGTCTACAATAAAGATACCCAGATGTTGCACATGTGTCTTACTCTCATCTTGTCGGTATTATATACCATTTCTTACACAGAGATTGTCGAAGTTGATGGTCTGTACCAAGATACCCTTGTGTTGCAGTGTCTGACAGAATGAACATTAAAATGGTATAAAATACCGACAGATTGTTAGGTAAGACACATATGCAACAGTTAGGTATCTTTATTTTGAAACGTTTCGCCTACACAGTAGGCTTCTTCAGTCGAGTACAGAAAAGTTGATAGAAGCAGAAGATACTTGAAGACGATGTAATCAGTCCATCACCCTTAAAGTTTTGAGGTGGTCAGTCCCTCAGTCTGGAGAAGAGCATTGTTCCGTTGTCTGAAACAATATGAAGTTGAAGTGACAGGATGGAGCCTTTTATAATGCCAGGCGGTGAGACGTAGGTTGCGTTGGGAGGGCAGGTCCCTCTCAAACCCAGCCGTTCTCACTTGTATTATAAAAGGCTCCATCCTGTCACTTCAACTTCATATTGTTTCAGACAACGGAACAATGCTCTTCTCCAGACTGAGGGACTGACCACCTCAAAACTTTAAGGGTGATGGACTGATTAATTTGTCTTCAAGTAATTCTGCCCTTTTACAACTTTTCTGTAAATCCACTGAAGAAACCCAAATGTGTAGGGGAAAAAGTTTCAAAAAAAAAGATACCTAACTGTTTTTTTTTTCATATTGTCTTACCTAACACCTGTCGGTATTTTTACCATTTTAAGTTATAACCAGTCCCTTTTTGGGGGTTTTTTTTCGTTTGTTTTGGCCCCCTCCTACCCCTTTTCCCTTTAAACTTCAGCTTGTTCCATGTTGCCCCGGGCCCCTGACCAAAACTCCCTCTTAACCCGGGGGCTCACCAAAAGGGGGGATTACTACGAAAACCTCTTTTTCTCCCCCCCGTTTTTTTCGCCGTATCTCCAGTTTAGGGCCCCCTCTGAGTTCTTCTCTCAGCAAGGAAATGGAATGGTTTATACCCCAAGGGGTGTTTGGGAAAAAAACACTAATGTACGTTCAACATTTATTAAAAAGGGAAAAGTTTCGCCACGGGTTTGGGTTTTCAGTCCTAAAAAAGAGAAAAATAAGAAAAACACACATATTTTATATGGTGGGAGCAGGTGAGGTGGGCGTGGGTAGAGGTGGGAAAAAAATAGTAGTTGTAGAATGGAACTAAAGGGGGTGGGTTAAGAGGGACCGCTGGGATCAAGTAACACCAGTTTCCCCGGATGGGGAATAACCTCTTGTTAGTAAATTTTTAAAAAACTGTAACTACCGGATTTTTTTTCTTTTAGTGTTATGACAGAAAATTTGTGCAGCTTTAATGCTTTTTTTTCCGTCTTAAGTTAAATTTGGGAAAATCAAAATGGATACAAAACCCACAGGTTGTTAAAGGAAAAAGGCACATAGCAACAGTTTGACAACCCTTTTTTTTTCCCAAACGGGTTTCGCCCCACACCTAGGGGTTCTTCAGTCGAAACCGAAAATAGGGAAAGGGAAAAGAAAAGATGTAAAACATGTTAAACAGTCCATACCCTTTAGTCGTAGAATTTTAGGTTGTCAAATCCCCCCGGCCTGGGGAAGTTCAGTTTTTCCCTTTCCCGGAACTGTCTGAAAATCAAACGGAAAAAGTGCGGAACTTAAATACTGTCGGAAAGGGGAGGGGCAAAATAGTAAATAGTATAGTAGTAGTATAGTATAGTATATAGTAATTAAAAAAAAAATTTAAAAATAAAATTTTTTAGAATGTTGGGAGAGGTAAAGTCCCCCTCAATCCAACACTTTTTCACTTTTAAAAGCTTGTCCAAAGGGGTTTTTTTTGTACCAAGATCCCTGTGTTGCAGTGTCCCGACAAGATTTAACATCAAAATGGGATTCAATACCGACAGGTTGTTAGGTTAAAACAATATGAAAAAGTTTTGACAAAATTTTTTTTCCGGGAAAAGTTTCCCCCTTCAGGAGGGTTCTTTGTCGAATACAGAAAGTAGGAAAGGGAAAAGTAGAATGGGGAAGGGGCGAAAGTAATCAGTCCCCCTCACCCTTGGAAATCGTTTGGGAAATTTTAGGTTGTCAGTTCCCCCCGGCTGGAGAAGTTCCCGTTTCCTTTGTCAGAACTTTCTGAAGATCAAGGGGACAGTGCGGAAAACTTAAAAACGTCGGGGAAAGGGGAAAGGGGCAGAAATAGTATAAATATTAGTTTTGTAGAAGTAGTAAATAGTAGTAGTAGTAAATAGTAGTAATATAGTGAGGGAAAGTAAGTGAGAGGTCATTTTCCCTCCCAATCCAAAAACTTCTCACTTGAAAAAACTTGCCTTGTTTTTTGTTTACCAAGATGCCATGTTTGCAGTGTCTGGGCAAGATAACATCAAAATGGTTTCAATACCGACAGGGTTTTTAGGTAAAAACACATATGCAACAGTTTTTTGACAAATTTTTTTTCCCCCCCCCCCCCGTTTTGCCTAAACCGTAGGCTTCTTTAGTCGAATCAGAAAGGGGTTGGGGGAGGGAAAAGTAGAAATGTGAAGGACGATTAATCAGCCATCACCCTTGTAGTCGTAGAATTTGAGGGTTTTCAGTCCCCGGCCTGGAGGTTTTTAGTTCCATAGTCAGGAAAAAGTCCCAAGATCAACGAAGTGCGGAGACTTAAATACTGTGGGAAAGGGGAGGTGGGGAGGGAAAAATAGTAGTAGTAAGTAGTTATAGTAGTAGTGTATAGAAATAGTGTTTGTTTAGTAGTTGTGGAGAATGTTTGGAGAGGCATGCCCTCTCAGACCAACACTTCTCACTTGAAAAGCTTGCCCAAAGGGGGTTTTTTGTTCCAAAAATGCCCTGTTTTGCAGGGTCTGACAAGATAACATCAAAATGGGTATACCAAAACCGACCCGGTTGTTTTGGTAAGACACAATTTTGCCCAAAAAGTTAACAACTTTTTTTTCCGAAAAAGTTTCGCCTCACATAGGCCTTTTTCAGGGCGAATACAGAAAGTAGGGAGGAAAAAGTAGAGATGTAAACGATTAAACAGTCCAACCCTTTTAGTCGTAGAATTTTAGGTTTTCAGTCCCCCCGGGCCCGGGAAGTTCTTTTCCTAGTCCCGGGAAATGTCTGAAGAACAAGGGGACAGTGCGGAGACTTTAAAAAAATGTTTTGGAAGGAGGGGCAGAATAGTAGTATAGTAATAGTAGTTTTTGTAGTAGTAGTCCCTTAAGGGGAAGGGGTGAGAATGTAGTGAAGGGCATGCCCTCTCAGAAACCAAAAACTTTTTCACTTGAAAAAAATTGTCCCCAAAGGGTTAGGTAAGACACTATGCAACAGTTAGGTATCTTTTTTTTGTGAAACGTTTCCCCACCCCAGTAGGCTTCTTCAGTCAAGTACAGAAAAGTTGTAGAAGCAGAAGATACTTGAAGACGAAGAAATCAGGGCCAAAAACCCTTTAAAGGGTTTTGGGGGTTTGGTTTAGTCCCTCAGTTGGAAAAAAGGGATTGTTCCATAGTATGAAAAAATAGTGGGTTTTTGACACTTGGGAACCCCAAAAGGGTATTTGGTACAGACCCGCAATCAAAATTCGACAACTTCCCCCGTGAGAGAGGCCCGGAAATTTGGGGGGGACCTGCCTTCCAACATCTTTTTTTTAAAAATCTCCAAATTTGGGCCCAAAGGGCCCCACCTCGAGGGGCTTTTAAAAAAACCCCTTTCCCGTCACTTCTTCTCCATATTGTTTCATACTATGGAACAATGCTCTTCTTTTAACTGAGGGGGCTGACCCCTCAAAAATTTAAGGGGGATTTGGTGATAACTTTTGTCTTCAAGTATCTTTGCTTTTATCAACTTTTCCCGTACTTTATGAAAAAGGGGTAAATGTGTAGGCAAACGTTTTTACAATAAAAACCTAAAATGGTTTCATTTGGGGCTTACCTTAAAAAACCCGTCGGTTTTTTATTCCATTTTTTAAAGTTCAATCTGTAGACACTGCAACACAAGGGTAATTTTTTGGTACAGACCTGCAATTTAACTTTGACAACTTCCCCAGTGAGAGAGGGGTTTGGGTTTTGAGAGGGACCTGCCTTTCCCAAATCTGAGTTCTTACCTTCCCAGTGGGGCCCACTCTCACCCCCCCAGGGGTATAAAAAACCCCCATCCCCGTTTAATTTTCTCCATATTGTTTCATTTCTATGGAACAATGCTCTTTTCCAACTGAGGGGCTACCCCCTCAAAACTTTAAGGGTGATGGCCTTTAAATTTCATGTCTTTAAGTATCTTCTTTCTTCTATCAACTTTTTTGTACTGACTGAAGAAGCCTACTTTTAGGCGGGAAAAAATTTTACAAATAAAGATACCTAATGTTTTCATATTGGGCTTAAACCTTTAAAAACCTTTCGGTATTTTTTACCATTTTAATTTTCAATCTGTCAGACCTGAAACAAGGGGATCTTGGTACAGACCTTCAATCAACTTCGACAACTTCCACCAGTGAGAGAGGCTTGGGTTAGAAAAGGGACCCTGCCTTTCAAAAAATCTAGTTTTTTACCTCCCAGTGGCCTACGTCTCACCCCCTAGGGGCTAAAAAAAGCCCCCATCCTGCACTTTCCCTTTTCCAAAATTTTTTTCATACTATGGAAAAATGCTCTTCTCCCGACTGAGGACTTTACCCCCTCAAAACTTTTAAAAGGGGAAAGGACGATTACATCGCCCTTTAAGTAAATTTTTTGCTTCTATTTAACTTTCTTGTACTTTTCTGAAGAAAACCTACTGGTAGGCGAACGTTTCACAATAAAGATACCTAACTGTTGCATATTTTTTACCTTTAAAAACCTGCGGTAAAATTTTAACCCTTTTAAAGTTTAATCTGTCCCGACACTGCAACCCCAAGGGTATCTTGGTACAGACCTGCAATCAATTCGGGCAACTTCCACCATGAGAGAGGGGTGGGTTTGAGAGGGACCTGCCTTCTAACCCCCCCGAGTTCTTACCCCCCCTTTCCTTATGGCCCACGTCTCTCCCCCTAGGGGCTATAAAAAAATCAATCCTGTCACTTTTTTCCAATTTTTTTCATACTATTGGGGAACAATGCCTTTTTCTCAACTGAGGGGCCCCGCCCCCACCAAAAAATTTAAGGGTGATGGGCTGATTACATCGTCTTCAAAATAACTTCCCGCTTCTATCAAATTTTTTGTACTTTTACTGAAAAAGGCCCACTGTGTAGGCAAACTTTTACAATAAAAGATACCTAAAAGTTGCATATGGGGTCTTTCCTACCAACCGTCGGTTAATTTTTATACCATTTTAAAAAGTTCCAAACTGTCAGACACTGCCAAACAAGGGGATTCCCTTTGGGACAGCCTGCAAAACAAATTTTGACAATTTTTCCAGTGGAGAGGGTGGTTTTAGAGGGACCGGGCCCTTTTCAAAATCCCGAGTTTTTACCTCTCCTAAATGGCCTCTCCCTTAGGGGGTATAAAAAAGGGGTCCACCTGTCACTTCTTCTCCATATTTTTCATACTATGGAAATGTTTTTTCTCCAGATGAGGGGGCTGACCACCTTTAAAAAATTAAGGGGGATGGACTGATTTCCGTCTTCAAGTTAAACTTCTGCTTCTAGCAACTTTTCTGTACTTTTTGAAAAAAGCCCCACTTTTGGGAGGGGAAACGTTTCCAAAAATAAAGATAAACCCAAAGTTTTCATAGGGTCTTTCCTAACAACCTGTTTGGTTTTTATACCATTTAATGTTCAATCTGTTTAAAAACTGCAACACAAGGTATCTTGGTACAGGGCCCCGCAATCAACTTCGACAACTTCCCCAGGAGAGAGGCTGGATTTTAGGGGGGACCCCGCCCTTTTCAACATCTGAGTTCTTAAACCCCTTTTCCCAGTGGGGCCCATCCTTTACCTCTGGGGGTATTTTAAAAAACTCCCTTCCTGTCACTTCTTCTCCTATTGTTTTCATACTATGGAAACAATGCTCTTCTCCCCGAAATGAGGGGCTGACCACCTAAAACTTTAAGGGTTTATGGGCTGATTACTTTGTCTTCAAGTATCTTCTGCTTTTTATCAACTTTTTTGTACTTATGAAAAAAGCCTACTGTGAGGGGAAAAAGTTTTACAATAAAATAACCCAACTGTTGCATAAGTGTCTTTCCTAACAACCTTTCGGTAATTTTTTACCTTTTAATGTTCAATCTGTCAGACACTGCAACCAAGGGTTTCTTGGGACAGACCGCAATCAACTTCGAAAAACTTCCCAAACCCTGAGGAGGTGGGTTTGAGAGGGGCCTGCCTCCAAAAACTGAGTTCTTACCCCTCCTATGGCCCCAGTTCACCAATAAAGGGGGTATAAAAAAATCCAACCGTCACTTCTTCTCCATATTGTTTCTTTCTATGGAAAAAATGCTCTTCTCCAGACTGAGGGACTGCCACCCCAAAAATTTAAGGGTATGGCTGATTACATCGTCTTAAGTACTTCTGCTTCATCAAAATTTTTTGTTTCTTGCTGAAGAAGCCTACGTTGTAGGCGAAACGTTTCACAATAAAGATACCCAAATGTTGCATATGGTCTTACCTAACAACCTGTCGGTATTTTATACCATTTTAAAAATTCAATCTGTCCCGACATGCAACACAAGGGAAACTTGTTTCAGACCTGCAATCAACTTCGACAAAACCCTTCCCCCCAGGAGAGGGGGCTGGATTTTGGAGGGACCTGCTTCTTTAACATCTGAGTTTTACCTCTCCTAGTGGGCCCAAATCTCAAACCCCAAAGGGGCTTTTTAAAAAAAATCCCACCTGTCCTTCTTTTCCATTTTGTTTCAAAACTATGGGGAAAAATGCTCTTTTCCAGACGAGGGGCTGACCACCTCAAAAATTTAAGGGGGGGTGGGCTGATTCCCTCCCTCTTCAAGTATCTTTTGCTTCTATCAACTTTTCTGTACTTTTTCTGAAAAGCCCACTGTTAGGGCGAAACGTTTCACAAAAAGAACTAACTGTTGCATATTTCTTAAACCCAACAACCCCTCGGTTTTTTTTATACCCTTTTAATGTTCAACTTTCCCCGGGGTTTTCCCTTTACCAAATCCATGTGTTTTCAAAGGGGCTGACAAGATGAACATCAAAATTTGGGATACCCAAAGACAGGTTGTTAGGTAAGACACATTTTGCAAAAGTTAGACAAAACTTTTATTCCGGGAAACCCTTTCGCCTACACAGTAGGCTTCTTCAAATCCAATAAAAGAAAAATAGGGAGGAACAGTAGAATGTGAAGAAAGATGTAACAGTTTCCCTCACCCTTGTAGTCGTAGAAATTTTTTGGGTTTTCAGGCCCTCGGGCCGGAGGGAAGGTTTATAGGCAAACGTTTGGAATAAAGTTTCTAACTTTTCATATGTGTCCCTTTCCTAACCAAACCCGGGCGGTATTGTATACCATTTTTTTTTGTTCACTTTTCGACACTGCAACACATGGAACTTGGGACAGAAAACAAACCCTTTGGGCAAAAATTTTCCCAAATGGGAAAATGTTTGGTCTGAGGGGGACTTGACCTCTACACATTTTCACTACTACTACTACTACTAATACTACTACTACTACTACTACTACTACTACTACTACTACTACTACTACTACAAATACACCGCACCTTTCTCCTTCCGACAGTATTTAAGCTCCCGGCACTGTCGTTTGATCTTCAGACAGTTCCTGACTATGGAACTGAACTTCTTCCAGGCCGAGGGACTGACAACCTCAAATTCTACGACAAACAAGGTGATGGACTGGTTACATCGTCTTCCACTCCTACTGTTCCTGCCTACTTTCTGTATTCAAACTGAAGAAGCCTACTGTGTAGGCGAAACGTTTCAGAATAAAGTTGTCAAACTGTTGCATATGTGTCTTACCTAACAACCTGTCGGTATTGTATACCATTTTGATGTCATCTTGTAAAGACACTGCAACACATGGCATCTTGGTACAGAAAACACCTTGGAAAAGGGCTTTTCAAGTGAGAAGTGTTGGATCTGAGAGGGACATGACCTTCACTACATTCCTCCACTACTAACTACAAACTACTACTATACTACTACTACTACTACTACTACTACTCTGCACCTCTCCTTCCGACAGTATTTAAGTCTCCGCACTGTCGCTTGATCTTCAGACAGTTCCTGACATTGGAACTGAACTTCTCCAGGCCGAGGGACTGACAACCTCAAATTCTACGACTACAAGGGTGATGGACTGATTACATCGTCTTCACATCTCTACTGTTCCTGCCTACTTTCTGTATTCGACTGAAGAAGCCTACTGTGTAGGCGAAACGTTTCGGAATAAAGTTGTCTAACTGTTGCATATGTGTCTTACTTAAGTCGTCTTCTTTAATAACTAGTTTAGCTTCATTGAATTTCATGAGGTGTCCAACATCGTCTCTATGTTGTACACATGCGTTTTTGCGGTCATCATTTCTGCAAGCATTTTTGTGTTCTGCTATTCTAATGTCCAGAGTTCTGGCTGTTTCCCCTACATATACTTTGTCACACCCCCCACATGGTATAGTGTAGATTCCTGCACTTGTGCCAGAATCATGCTTGGGTTTTTGTATCAGGTTCCTAATAGTAGTTGAAGAGCTGGTAGATATTTTAGCCAGTTTTCTGTCAAACATTTTTGAAACATTAGGGCAAACGTTGCTGACCGGGAAAACGATGTAACTTGGAGGCTTTTCTTCAAAATTTTATAGGTGTTGGTCTTGCTGAGGATAAAGTGTTGCACGTTTTCCTGCAGTCAGTATGGAAGTGTAGGGAAAGTGTATGAACTAAAAGAGTTGGTGATGTAAAGTACATTCTTCTTCGAGGAACTGCGGACTGGAAATTCTGTAGGCTCTCAGAAAGAAGCCAATAACTACCCCTCTTTTAGTTCTTGTGTCATGGTGAGAGAAGAAATGTAGAAGATCATTCTTGTAAAGTAAAAGGACACAAGTGCGATTAATGTGACATTTATTGTGGCAACGTTTCGCTCTCCAGGAGCTTTATCAAGCCATTACAAACAATACATGGACCTGAGGGTATATAAAGGCTCAGAGTGAGGTACCATTTCGATGTTCACTAGTGGTAGTAGTAGTAGTAGTAGTAATAGTAGTGGTAGTGACAAAAGTAATACAATATGGTAGAGCAATTAATTTGTTTTCGAGTAAAAAAAAAGGGTAAAAAGCTATTACTTTTGGGGAACATAAAAATGGTTGGGCAAATTAAAA
>NW_026506358.1:0-20812 GCF_026875155.1 Cherax quadricarinatus
CCCTCCATGTTTTAAATACAGGTACTCACACCCATTTTGATCCTCGGACTCATACTCTCTCTTTGCATCGATCTCTCAGTTTGCTCTTCCTCCGCCGCATTAGACTTTACTTGGTCTGTTCTCCCGGACTTACATGACAGTGACATTTCCCAATCATTCTTACTTCCCCTTCATATTCGCCACCTCTTCGCACCCCACGCTGGCAATTTAATCGGGCAAATTGGAACCTTTACTCACACCTGACTGTTTTTAAAGAGGTTCCTTCTTCGTCCTCCATCGATGAGCTTTTACACCTCTTCTCGTCCTCCGTTTTCACCGCAGCTTCTCATTCTATACCCCAAACTTCGGGCAGGCATTCTCAGAAATGCGTGCCTTGGTGGTCTCCTGCTTGTGCTCGTGCAGTACGTTTGAAACGCGCTGCATGGGGCAGGTACCGGTACAATAGAACCACAGAGCGACTCCTTGATTTTAAACAGAAGCGTGCGATCGCTCGCCGTGTCATCCGTGACGCTAAACGCACTTGCTGGCGAGATTATGTCTCCACCATCACCTCTGCTTCCTCTATGAGTGCAGTCTGGAAAAAAGTACGAAAACTGAGTGGTAAATATTCTCCTGACCCGGCTCCTGTTCTGCGAGTTGCCGGTGTTGATATAGCAAACCCCTAGATGTTGCCAATGAAATTGGCAATCATCTGGTCCGTATTTCTCAGGGACTCCATCTATGCCCCTCATTTCTTTCCTCAAAGTCTGCCAGAGAGTTAGCACCCTTGGACTTTTCTTCTCTCAGAGAAGAACAGTATAATGTGCCTTTTACACTTCAAGAACTGGAGGCAACACTCTCAGCTTGTCGATCATCGCAGCTGGGCCCGACGACATTCATATTCGTATGCTACAACATTTACATCAGTCAGCCCTTGCAGTCCTATTACGCCTTTACAATCTTATTTGGTCACAAGGAGTTCTTCCACAGCTGTGGAAATCCGCCATTGTTCTCCCTTTCCGCAAACCAGGCACTACGGGACATGAAACCTCCCACTATCGTCCCATTGCTCTTACCAGTGCAGTTTGCAAAGTAATGGAACGTCTAGTAAATAGACGTTTAGTGTGGTATTTAGAGACACACAACAGTCTCTCCACTCGTCAATATGGCTTTCGTAAGGGACGTTCTACCATAGACCCCTTACTGCGCTTGGATACGTATGTTCGTAATGCCTTTGCGAATAACCACTCAGTTATTGCCATATTTTTTGACCTTGAGAAGGCATATGACACAACTTGGAGGTATAATATTTTAGCCCAAGCCACTCCTTAGGCCTTCGAGGCAATCTACCATCCTTCCTTAAGAACTTTTTAACTGACAGGCATTTCCGTGTTCGGGTTAATAATGTGCTCTCCCCGGACTTTGTCCAAGCTGAAGGTGTCCCCCAGGGATGTGTTCTGAGCACAACACTTTTTCTCCTTGCTATTAATGATTTGGCCTCTAGTCTTCCATCAAATATTTGGTCATCACTCTATGTTGATGACTTCGCTATTGCCTGTGCAGGCGCTGACTGTCACCTCCTTACAGTTTCTCTCCAGCATGCAGTCGACCGTGTTTCCAATTGGGCCACCACACATGGGTTTAAATTTTCCAGCACTAAAACCCACCAAATCACTTTCACTAGACGCTCTGTCATCTCTGATCATCCTTTGTACCTCTATGGCTCACGTATCCCTGAACGTGATACAGTCAAGTTTCTGGGCCTCCTCTTTGATCGTAGGTTATCCTGGAAACCTCACATTACCTCTCTGAAGGCAACTTGTCACAGCCGGCTGAACCTTCTTAAAACCCTTGCTCATCTTTCGTGGGGAGCTGATCGTCGAACCCTCCTTCACCTACATTCCACCCTTATTTTATCGAAACTTGATTATGGTGACCAGATCTATTCAGCGGCATCTCCTGCTACTCTCTCTAGCCTTAACCCCATTCATCACCAAGGATTACGTTTATGCCTTGGTGCTTTTCGCTCTTCCCCTGTCGAAAGCCTCTATGCAGAAGCGAACGTTCCATCCTTATCCGATCGCCGTGATGCCCATTGCCTGCGCTACTATGTACGCTCTCATGATCTCCGCAATCCTTCCATTTATAGAATGGTCACTGATATTAGTAGACATTCTTTATTTGTTCGCCGCCCCTGCTTACTCCGTCCCTTCTCTCTTCGCCTTCATTCGCTCTTGTCTTCTCTTCAACTACCACCTTTCTATGTACATGTAGCATCTCACTTTTCCCTACCCCCCTGGGAAGTTCCAGCTGTTCGAGTCTGTTCTTTCTCCCTCCCTTGCTCGAAAGCCCAACTGTCTACGGTCGCTTCCCGCTCTCTTTTTCTTGACCACTTTCACTCTCATTCTCATGCCATTGCTGTGTACACAGATGGCTCTAAGTCTTCTGACGGCGTAGGATTCGCAGCAGTGTTTCGGACAGCGTCGTACAAGGGCATTTACTATCTTCAGCTAGTATTTTTACTGCTGAATTATATGCCATCCTTACAGCACTTATCCGTATTGCATCTATGCCTGTGTCATCATTTGTGGTTGTCTCAGACTCCCTTAGTGCTTTACAGGCTATACAAAAATTTGATACACCTCCCCCCTTAGTCCTCCGTATCCAACTTTGGCTACGCCGCATCTTTACTAAGCATAAAGATATTGTTTTTTGTTGGGTCCCTGGTCATGTTGACGTACAGGGCAATGAACAGGCAGACACTGCTGCGCGGTCAGCAGTACATGACCTACCAGTTTCTTATAGAGGTATTCCATGTACGGACTATTTTGCTGTAATATCTTCCCACCTTCACACCCGTTGGCAACAAACGTTGGTCTACTATGCTCGGCAACAAACTTCAGTCTATTAAACCGAGTATAGGTTACTGGCCGTCTTCTTATCACCAGTGTCGAGGTTGGGAGACTACTCTCTCCCGTCTTCGCATTGGCCATACTCGTCTTACTCATGGATATCTCATGGAGAGGCGTCTTGCTCCTCTCTGTGAGAATTGCCAAGCTCCATTATCAGTCAGCCACATTCTGTTGGACTGCCCACTTTATCAACGAGCACGCAGAATTTACCTCTGTCGTCGTCTTCGCCCCGCTGCTCTCTCTTTACCTTCCCTTCTCGCTGATGGACCCACCTTTCATCCGGACTCTCTCATTGACTTTTTGGGCAACGACTGACTTACTTCACAAATTCTGATACTTTCAGCCCTTTCTACTTTTATCTCTTGCTACCCTCTACCCCCGTACTATCCCCTGCCCCGCTGTTTTCTGTAACCTGCTGATCATCCCCCCTCCCTTCTGCCATCCAATTCCCTTGCTTCCTTCCCTACCCTGCAGCGCTGTATAGCCCTTGTGGCTTAGCGCTTCTTTTGATTATAATAATAATAATTCTTTGAATAATCGCCAGAGTACCATGCCCATGCGGGACTAACATATGGAGAATTCCAAATTCGATTCTATCTTGCCAACTGAAGCCACTGAAAGTCAACGAGATAATAATGCACTCAAAATTTAACTCGGGAATCTGTTTATGACTAAATTATTGACAAAGAGAGTGGCCCTATGTCTCTGATACAAACTAGACTTTTCAAAGGATTATGAGAAACTGTCTTTCCCGTAAACTACTCATGAAGTTAAGGTTCACCAATCATGGTGTGAACTAAGATTTAAACAAAGTAATGGCTAATAATAAACTACATTGCTAATGGAAATCTGTGGGAAAACTGTGCACAGAGGTAATAGGCCATTGTTGTAAATAATACATACTCAACCTGCAATTGGAATCAGGACAAAAAAAGCCATGAACATAGCATATCATAAATTATGTTAGATCTCAGTTAACAACAGTTCATGTAGGAAAATTAGAATGCATCTCATGGATTTTTATGACCTAAAACTTTAATTAATTACTAAATGGGCCATTCAAAAATTGGCTTGGGGTCACTCGTACTTCCTTATTATATACCCATTCTGATGACGCCACTTATCAACGAGCCCATTTGCTCTGCTCTCTGCCCGCTGTTTCTTCCTTCTTTTTCCCCCCCCTTTATCCGGACCTTCATGTTGGCAAGACTTACTCCAAATTGTTTACTTATTGAAAATCTACCTACCTTAACTCTTCCCCCTTTTTTGACTCTGTCCCCATCCCTTACTATCCACTCCTTTTTTCCCTAACCTTAATACTTTTTTGCCTTCTTTATTTAAAAATATTTAAAGGGATTCACAATCTTTTAATAACATTTATGAAAACTTGGAATTTAAATATCTTGCAACTGAGGGAAAAATGAGAATTATATCCAAAAAAGGGCTGCATGCAAAACAGGTATTAACTTTAAAGTTGGGAGCTCATAAAATATTAAGATTGAGGTTGCAAAAACCCTAAAGTTAAAATATAATGATTGAGGAAAAATTCTGTGTAAATTGGATTTTTAAAATTTAAATTGTCCAAATGGGGAAATTTGAGATTTTTACATTTATTGTAAATTTGGCCCAATTTGGAAGAAATATGGATAGAATTTTAAATGCAATTCTTATTGAATAGAAGATATGATTATTAATTATTAAGTAAAAATAACCCAAGGGAAAAAGTTCAATTGAAAACATTAAAAAGAAATCAACTCAAATTGATAATTGTCAAAAGAAGGAAAAAAGGGAAGGATGCTAAAGTTTTGGCATGCTGTTAAGGAATATGGGGAAATAATCCTTAACCAGTCTTGGGGTAAAAAATTTAAGATTGAAAAACATGGAACGGAATACAAATACTGAAAGCCATAACCTAGGTAACGTTGCAAAAACAAACCCCTCTTTGAAAGCGAGTCGAAAGATAAGTAAGGGGGTAATATAAACCAGTTAACCGGGAAAAGTATTAAAAAAAAAAAGTAATATCAGGTTCAAATTTAAAATTAATATGACCCAATTGGAAAAAAAAAAAAATTTTTTTTACTTAGTTGGGTGGAGCCCTTTCTTTCCTAAGTTTTCCAAAAAACATGCTTTGGCCCTGTTTAATTGGGGGTTGATTAGGGGCTTAAACTAAAATTTGCACCCAAAAGGGTGAAAGGGTTTCCTTTTAGGGAAAGAAGATTACCAATTTGTCAAAGTGGGTTTTGGCCTTTAAATTTAGGGGAAGTCTTACACTGGAACCATTTAAAGCAACATTAAGGAAGTTGGAAAAATTAAAAGGAGAAGTTAAACGGAACCGGTTGTGTAGATAAATGTAAAGCTCTAAAGCTCAGAAATGTTCATAACCCTAGCACCTACCAGCAGTATAGAATGCGAAAAGGATTTGGGGGTTATGGTAAGCAGCAACAACCGAGACAGCAATGCCATGCATACGTAAGAAGGCAAATGATTATTGGGGGGATTTTATGTTCAAGAAGTGTAAGCAACAGAAGTTCAGAGGTTGTTAAATTAGACACATGTGCAACTCTTGGGTATCTTTATTGAGGAAATGTTTCGCCACACAAGGGCTTCATCAGTCCATACAAAGGATAAACTTGAAGAAGAGGAGAATGAGGTAATCAGTCCCTCAACCTTGAATCGATGTGTCAGTCCATCATTCCATTGATGATGACCACATCGATTCAAGGTTGAGGGACTGATTACCTCATTCTCCTCTTCAAGTTTATCCTTGTGATGAATGGTTTTGAAAAACGACAAGCTGTATGCACTGATGAAGCCACTGTGTGGCGAAACGTTTCCTCAATATAGAATACCCAAGATTGCACATGTGTCCAATTTCCAACAATATGTGGGTTCTTTGAACCATTCATCTAGAAGTCCAGAGGTCATACTGCAGCTTTATACATCATTAGTAAGGCCTCACCTAGATTATGCAGCTCAGTTCTGGTCTCCATATTACAGAATGGACATAAATTCATTAGAAAACATTCACGTAAATGAACTAAATTAATACATAGCATTAGAAATCTTCCTGTAATAAATATTGAAGACAAGTTAAATGACAAATCACTACTTGTTAGACGAAGACTGAGGGAGACATGAACGTAAGAGTATAAGTTTGGGAAGAAGGTATAAATAATGGGGATATAAATAAGGTCTTGAGGATATCTCTCCAAGAGAGTACCCGCAGTAATGGATTTAAATTAGATAAGTTTAGATTTAGAAAGGACAGGAAAGTATTGGGCACGACCTACTTCCATGGAAACATGAACACATTGCAGTTTAATGTGACCTTTATTGACAACAGTTTTCAGCCCACAACAGTGGGCTTTTTTTCCCAGTCACAAACAGATCTACCTGGGGTGGAAGGTACAGGAGTATTTATAGTCAGAATGTTGAAGATACTCCCGTACCTTCCTGTGAGGGAAAATTTCAATAGATAGGAGTAGCGATGGAGTATATAGTAACAATAGTTTCATTGCCGGCTACTTGTTAAGGTAGGGTTAAGTCCAGTCTCCCGCTATTCCCCCTCCCTCCCCTTTTTTCCCCCTCCCCGAAAGTGATAGTTTGCTTGCCGGCTACTTGTTAAGGTAAGGTAAGTCTAGCTCCCGCTATTCCCGCCTTTTTTTCCCCCACCCCGAAAGTGATAGTTTGATTGCCGGCTGCTTGTTAAGTAGGGTCAGTCTAGCTCCCCGCTATCCCCCTTCCCCACCTTCTCCATCCCCCAAAGGTGACGTGTGGGGGCTCCGGTCCAAACGGTAATCACGAGACTCACAGCTCCCCAGCACTACTGTAAGTACATGCCTTCTTGTATTCCTAAGTGGATTTTATTGGTTGAAAGCATCACTTTTGACCAATAAGAAACTTAAGCCTTTCAGTCTTGCTCTAAAGTTGACTGTTGTAATAATCACCACATCTTTTAGGTATTGTACTTATCATGGAGAGTGATTTCTTAAGCAGTGGGTAACCTGTCTATCTTTCCAGCTTGTGATGACAGAAAGGGTCACCTGCCAATCAACGAGTAGAATTGAAGGAGACGGACTAACGTTCTAGAATGTTCCCAATTTCTGATCCACTTACCTGTTTTTGTGTATACAATAGCAGGATATAACCCCTGCATCATTGCAGGTGGGAAAAAAAAAAACCTGCCTTTCCTGTCATCTGGATGGATTTTTGACGGCTATAAAATCTGGAAGAAAGAGCCGGTGGGTTTTTGTCATCAACACCTCGGACCCTCACCATCATCGGCAACGCTTACGATTTCAACAAGCAAGTGTCACAACACCAGACACCCAAAGTTTTATATATTAGCGTTGAATTCAGTTACTTATATTTTCCATTTATCATTTTCTTTAAGGTAGGATTAATATTTCATATTTAAGTGTGTTATATTTTTATATTTTCTATCTAATAAAGGTGTTTATGCTTGTCTGTTATTATTCTTTTTTCTATTTATTAATTTTTTCCTAGGAGAGGAGCCACCTTGGTAATACTGTCTGAAGTTGTTACAGGGCTGAGTAAGCTTCAACACTTCCACCCCAGTAGATCTGTTTGTGACTTGAAAAAGCCCACTGAGTGGGGCGAACGTTGTCAATAAAGGATCACTTAAAACTGCATATGTGTTTATGTTTCCATAGTGTCGATATTTTTTACCATTTATTTTCACACTACTTCCACATTGGGTAAATGTACACACCTACAACTGCTGCATCCTCTCCTGCCTACGGTTTATGCTGCTTCTCCGCTCATATGCCGTATTCTATTCAAGATTGATGGACTGACCACATCGACTCAAGGTTGAGGGACTGATTACCTCATTCTTCTCCTGTTCTTCAAGTTTCTCCTGTGTATGGACTGATGAAGCCACTGTGTGGCAAAACGTTTCTTTAATAAAGATACCCAAGAGTTGCACATGTGTCTAATTCATCAACATGGCTGTCTTGGTTTAAGGTTGCTGCTCACCATAACCCCCAAGTTCTTTTCGCAAGCTGTATGGCTAAGACCCCTCAAGGAAGGTTCCTTGATGTTGGTGAGGGGCTCTTGATTCAGGGAATTGGATCTGTGCTCCAGTTCCCCGAATTAATCCTGAATGCCTTCCACATCCCCCCACAGGCGCTGTATAATCCTCCTGGTTTAGCGCTTCCCCTTGATTATAATAATAATGTATGGCTAAGTTCTACATTATTTAACTTATAAATGCTAGGGTTATGGACACTCCTGAGCTTCAGAACCTTGCATTTATCTACATTGAACTGCATCTGCCACTTTCTGACCAAGAATATAGTTTGTCTAAATCCTCCTGAAGTTCCCTAACATCTACGTTTGAATCAATTATCCTACCTATGTTGTTGAATTAGACACGTGCAACTCTTGGGTATCTTTATTGAGGAAACGTTTTGCACACAGTTCCTCTTCAAGGGGGGCTCCTGGCGTGAGGAAGAGGCTCCTCTTGTCAGAGGAATTAGCCCTGTCGGTCCTTCTTCTTCCTCAAGACCGAACCTAATGACCCCCCATTCTCCCCTCCCCCCCATCCCATCCTCCCCCCATCCCCCTTTTTCCATTCCTCCTCCTCCTCACCCCTCCTTTTGCCTTCCCTCTTTTTGCCCTTTGGATTTCTCCACAGGCGCGCTAGATTCCCTAGGTAGGGGAAAGGACAAACCGGGGTCCAACCGCATTCCATTGAGGTTCTTGGCGTGGCGTATTTGGCCGTGGAACTGGATTGCCTGGGGATGTCCCAATCCCTCTCAGGTATCCCGGAGTACTTTGGTTGTCTTTCGGGCAACGGGTGAATCTCTGAAAGCACCTTTCGGATTCCGGGGTGGGTGGCCGAAAGGAGGTAAGCTTTGGTGGCGGATATCCGCAGCCCTCTCTTTGTCCACCGTGAGGTAAGCTCGGCAGATGTAGGTTGCTATCCCGATTGCTGGTTTACTGGCATGAAGGGTAGGGTATGGCACGGGTTCCATGCTGCATCTGTGCTACTAGTGGTGTTGAGGTCCTCTTGGGCGCGGAGGGAGATTTCCGGCCCTTTCATTCCTCCCGGGAACTATTCCTCCCCGCTTCCCCCCCCCCCCCCCCCTTTTTTTTATTCTTTTTTGAACATTTTTGAACAGCTGGAACTCCAGGATCTCCCAATCCTCAAAGTAGACACTTATGTCCTTCCTGCCCGGGGGCGGAGACGTTACCCTTGCAATGTGGCTCATTTACTTTTGACAGCCGAGAACTCCCTCCCTGTATATGTCGCCTGGACACTCGGTTTACAAGTCCGAAAGGTGATATCCTACACCGCAACAATGTTAGAAGTCTGCTGGCGTTTTTGGTCACCCAGCGAAATATTTGCAGATCTAATGGCCGAATGCCCAGTCTGTGGTGCAGGACGACCATTGGCGCTGACTGTCACCTCCTTACGTTTCTCTCCACATCAGTCGACCGTTTTTTTTCCAATTGGGCCACCCCCCACAGGGGTTTAAAATTTTTCCAGCACTAAAACCCACCAAATCACTTCACTAGACGCTCTGTCATCTCTGATCATCCTTTGTCCCCTCTATGGCCCCACGTATCCCTGAACGTGATACAGTCAAGTTTCTGGGCCTCCTCTTGATCGTAGGTTATCCGGGAAACCTAAACATTACCTCTCTGAAGGCAACTTGTCACACCCGGGCTGAACCTTCTTAAAACCCTTGCTCATTTTTCCGTGGGAGCTGATCGTCGAACCCTCCTTCACCTACATTCCACCCTTTTTTTATCGAAACTTGATTATGGTGACCAGATCTATTCAGCGGCATCTCCTGCTACTCTCTCTAGCCTTCACCCCATTCATCACCAAGGATTACGTTTATGCCTTGGTGCTTTTCGCTCTTCCCCTGTCGAAAGCCTCTATGCAGAAGCGAACGTTCCATCCTTATCCGATTCGCCGTGATGCCCATTGCCTGCGCTACAGTACGCTCTCATGATCCTCCGCAACCCTTTCCCATTTATAGAATGGTCACTGATTTTATAGCCCTTCTTTATTTGTTCGCCGCCCCTGCTTACTCCGCCCTTTCTCCCCTTTCGCCTTCATTCGCTCTTGTCTTCTCTTCAACTACCACCTTTCTATGTACATGTAGCATCACACTTTTCCTACCCCCTGGGAAGTTCCAGCTGTTCGAGTCTGTTCTTTTCCCCCCCCTTGCTCGAAAGCCCAACTGTCTACGGTCGTTTCCCGCTCTCTTTTCTTGACCACTTTCACTCTCATTCTCATGCCATTGCTGTGTACACAGATGGCTCTAAGTCTTCTGACGGCGTAGGATTCGCAGCAGTGTTTCCCGGACAGCGTCGTAAAAGGGGCATTTACTATCTTCAGCTAGTTTTTTTTACTGCTGAATTATATGCCATCCTTACAGCACTTATCCGAAATTGCATCTATGCCTGTGTCATCATTTGTGGTTGTCTCAGACTCCCTTAGTGCTTTACAGGCTATACAAAAATTTGATACACCTCACCCCTTAGTCCTCCGTATCCAACTTTGGCTACGCCGCACTTTACTAAGCATAAAGATATTGTTTTTTTTTGGGGTCCCGGGGTCATGTTGAGTACAGGGCAAAACGGCAGACACTGTGCGGGGGTCAGCAGAATGACACCATTTCTTATGGGGATTCCATGACGGACTATTTTGCTGTAATATTTTCCCCACCTTCACACCCGTTGCAAAACGTTGGTCTACTATGCCGGCAACAAACTTCAGTCATTAAACCGGTATAGGTTACTGGCCTCTTCTTATCACCATGCGGGTTGGGAGACTACTCTCTCCCGTCTTCGCTTTGGGCCCCATACTCGCTTACTCATGGTTTATCTCATGGAGAGGCTCTTGCTCCCTCTCGGAAAATTTCCCAAAGCTCCATTATCATCACCAAATTTCTTTTGGACTCCCCACTTTATCAACGACACGCAGAATTTACCCGTCACGTCTTCGCCCCCTGCTCCCTTTCCCTTTCCCCTTCTCGCGAGGACCCCCCCCTTTCATCCGGCTCTCCATTGACTTTTTGACAACGACTGACTTACTCCACAAATTTTGTTTCGTTCAGCCCTTTCACTGTAATCTTTTGCTACCCCTCCCCCCCGTACTACCCCCGCCCCGCTGTTTTTTTAAACCTGTGATCACCCCCCCCCCCTTCTGCCACCCAAAATTCCCTTGCTTTTCCCTACCCTCAGCGCTGTTAGCCCTTGTGGTTTAGCGTTTCTTTTTGATTATAATAATAATAATAATTCCCACCTCCAGGACCCTTCGAGTGCAGGCACGGCTTCCCACCTCCAGACTCCTTCAGAGTGCGGGCACTGTGCTTCCCCCCCAAAGGACTCTGGTCCACTAACGGGTTTGCCCTGAATCCCTCGAAAAATTTTACTGTGAACAATCCGACAGCATGTAAGTTTTAACCATTCGCCTTTTCCCCTTCTAGTTCTAAACGCTCATCTGCTGGAATCCAACCCTTTACAAAAAAACTCCTTTATCCCCTCCCTCCAACCTTTCCTAGGCTGACCCCCCCTCCACCCTTTCCTTTCCCCGTAATTATAGCCTCCAACAATAATTTTGCTCCTCCCTCTAAATATCCAAAACCCCCAAACCCCTTCTCAGCCCTCTTTATAATCACACTGCACATTACCCTCAAACAACACCCACTGCTTCAGCCTTCTCCTGTTTCAACATTCACCACCCATGCTCACACCGTATAAGAGTTTTGGTACCACCATACCCTTGTACATTTTTCCCCTTTGGGTTTTCCCTTTATGATTCTTTTTTCTCCCCAGACTCCTTGATGCCCACTCTCCTTTCACCTGCATCTTCTATGGACCCATCTGCTGACTAAGTCACTCCCCAAAAATCTGAACACATTCACTTTCTCCATACTCACTCCCTTTATCTGATATCGATTTTTTCATTATCTAATTTTTTTATTTTCCTCAGACCTTGCACTTTCCCATGTTAAGCTGTACAGTAAATTTGGGCCAGATATAGATAATGGGTCTGTGTGGAAGTTTCACCATAAAAAAATCTTGCAGCAAAGATATAAGAGAAAAAACTGCAACCCATGTTTTTGGGTTTAAAATGGAAAATTTGCAGTGCATTTTCGGGGGTTTTTATGGTTTTTTCTCATTTCAAATGGAAGATATTTACAAAAAGGGAGATGATTTCAATTTTTTCTAGAAGAAACTAGCTTGAAATACTCAAAGTAGGGAAATTTTTTGATTTTTGCTATATTCAAGAGTAAACAAATCAATCACTCTTTAATACACATCCAACTGGGGGGTCTAATTTTTTCATCCCTCAGGAAGGTTCCTTGATGTTGGTGGGGGCTCTTGATTTGGGGGAATTGGATCTGGCTCCATTTTCCCCGAATTAAGCCTAATCCTTCCACTCCCCCCCCCCCCCCAGGTGCTGTATAATCCACGGTTTTTTTTTATTATTATAATCAAAAAGAACGCTAACCCAAGGACATACCGCTGCAGGCAGGAAGGGAAACGAGGGCATCGGGGCAAAAGGGGGTGGATGATAAAAGGGTTTCGGAAACACGGGGGAGTGGGTGGTAAAGGGTAAAGGGCGCAAAGACTGAACTAGAAAAGGGGTGAGGGGAGTGCAAAAGTACATCAGATTTGTGGAGTAAAACAGTCGTTGTCAAAAGTCAATGATAAGTCAGGATTTAAAGAGGGTCCATCAGCAAGAAAGGAAAAGGAAAAGGAGTAGTAGAACAAACGACGGAGGGAAATTCTGCGTGCTCGTTGATAAGGGGGGCATCTAACAAATGTGGGTAATCGAAGGAAAAATTGACATGCTCCAGAGAGGAAAGGTGCCTCTCCCTAGAAACCCATGAGTAAGACGAGGGGGACCCCTGCGAAGGGGGAAGAGTGGGCTCCCAAACCCGGCACTGAGACAAGAAAGGCCAGTAACCTAGCTCGGTTTAATAGAATAAGTTTGTTTCCGGCAGATTGAAACCCAAATTGTTGCCAACGGGTGCAAGGTGGGTACTATTGCAGCAAATATCCCAAAAGAACACCTCAATAGGGAAATTTGGAGGTCATGTCTGCTGACCCACGCTGTCGCCTGCATTGCCCGTACGCGACATGACCAGGGGCCCCCAAAAAAAAACAAAAAAACTTTTTGTTTGGTAAGTACGGTGTACCAAATTGGATACGGGGGAATAGGGGATAATGTATCAAAATTTTTGTAAGCCTGTAGAGCACTAAGGGAGTCTGAACTACTCAAATGATGACACAGGCATAGATTGAACGAAAATGCTGCAAGAAGGCAACAGTTCAGCAGTAAAAAAGCAGCTGAAGATGTAAATGCCCGCACGAGCTGTCCGGAAACACTGCAGAACCGTGCCGTCTGAAGATTTAGAGCCATCTGTGTACACAGGGGTGGCATGAGAAGGATGGAAGTGATCAAAAAAAGGCGGGAAGCCCCCGTACGTTACTTTCGAGAAGGGGAGTGGAAAAACAGACCCGAACACGGAACTTCCCGGGGGGGGTAGGGAAAAGTGAGTGCTACATGAACTAAAAGTGAAACTGAAGGGAAGACATAAATGTAGGCAAGAGAAAAGGGACGGGCAAAGGGGCGCGAACGAATAAAGAATGTCTATATATGGTGACCTTCTAAAAAGGGAAAGGTTTGTGTAGATCGTGAGAGCGTCATATAGCGAAGGCAATGGGCATCACGGCGATCAAAAAAGGAGGAAACATTCCTTCTGTAAGAGCTCTCACGGGGCCTCGGTTTAGCGCTCCCCCTTGTTTATAAAAGATAATGTGTGTTCAGAAGATTTGAATTATGTATACAATTATACAGTAATTGATAAACATAAATTGATAAAAAGGAAATGTTATTTTATGCCAGAAGTCTGCATTGTTTTTTCTGGACCCTATTTTGAAATTGGAACTTTTTTGAAATTGTGTAAATTGGCCCAAAATTTCCCCAATTTCTTATCACTTTATTGGGTAGGGAAATAGTTTCAGGGGGTTTTTCTTTGCTCAGTAAAAAAAAAAGGAAGACATACTCCAAAATAGTTAAAAAATATAGCCCAACTGGAACAAGAAATTTGGGGTCAAAATAGGACTAAGGGTGGGCAAATTTGCCAATGCTTAAATACCGATGACAGGAAAATTTTTGCGAGAGCGTAATTTTAAAATTTTTCCATCAAATTTTTTTTCCCTTAAAGGGGGCCTTGGCGGGTAAGGGGCCTTGGCTGGGGAAATTTAGCCCTGGGGTCTTCTTCCCTCAGACCGAACCTAATTCCCCCCCCCTTTTCTCCCCCCCCCCTACCCCAAATTTCCTCCCCTCCTCCCCTTTTTCCTTTCCTCCTCCTCCTCCTCCTCACCCCCCCCTTTTTCCCCCTTCCCTTTTAGCCTCGTGTTTCCCCACAGGCGCGCTAGTTCCTGGGTAGGGGAAAGGACAGGGGGGTCCACCCCATTCCTTGAGGTTTTTTTGGGGGGCTAGTTCCGGGGAATCGGGATTGCCTAGGGATTCCCGATCCCCCCCCCCCGGTATCCCGGAGGGGCTTTGGTTCTTTTGGGCGACGGGTGTATCTCGGGGAAAACCCCTTTTTCGGTTTCCCGGGGGTGGTGGCTAAAGGAGGTAGCTTTGGGGCGGTATCCGGCCGCCCTCCTTTTGTCCACCGGGGTAGCTGGGCAGATTGGGGTTGCTATCCAGATTGCGGGTTTACTGGCATGAAGGGTAGGTATGGCAGGGGTTCCCAGCTGCATCTGCGCTCTACGGTCAGTCCTCTTGGGCGCGGGGGGGGTTTTTCCCGGGCCCTTTCTTCCTCCGGGAAAACTTTCCCCCCCGCTCCCCCCCCTTTTTTTATTCTTTTTTTTATTTTTATTTCTTTTCTTCTTTTTTTTTTTTTCCCTTAAAAACAAAAAGAAAAGGGAGTAACCTAACCATGGCAGCCCTAGTCCAGAAACCACTACCCCCGGGCCCCTTTTTGAACCCCCCCCTTTCTGACCCTCCCTTGGTTTAGACCACTCTTTTCCCGGACACTCCTGAGCCCCGTACCCTTCGGTGCTTTTTTCCTCCCCCCGTTCAGTCCCGGGGGGCTTTCGACGACTCCTTCGATTTGCTGAACTCCCCCTTTTCCTTTGACTAGCTTCCGGCTTCTCCCTCTAGGGTAGGGCAATTTTCGAATCGCCCACCCTTTTTCCTGCCGGCCCAACTCCGTCCACCCCAAACCCAACGTAAACCCATGAGCTCCGTCGCCCTTCCATCTACTGGGAAACACCGACACGTCAAGCACCCCCCTCCACGCTCATTTTCGGACCACACAAGGGCTAAATTCTTTTTTTTAAAAGACCAACTTTTTCTCTGCCTCCCTTTTCTGACCATATTTTTTTTGCCAAAGCGCTCCTGCGTCATTTTTGGGCAAGAATTTCATTTCACCCTCAAGAGGGGTACACGCATCGTACTTCCAAATCTCCCCAAACTCATATCTTTCTCCCTTCGAATATCGAACTACCCTATCACAAAAGAAAACATCTTTCTCTCAATCTTGTAGGGGTACTGCCCATTCTGCCCCATACCATAGTCCAACAGAATTTCCAGCCCATGTGGCAAGACATTTTTTGAACACTGAACCCCCAGACTCCCAATCCTCAAAGTAAACACTTAGCCTTTCCCCTCCCCGGGGGGGCGGAGCGTTACCCTTGCAAGTGGCTTTTAATTTTTTGACAGCCGAGAACTCCCGCCCCTTATTGTCCGGGACACGGTTACAATTTTGAAAGGTGAACCTACACCCAAAAAATGTAAAATTGCGGGCGTTTTGGTCACCCAGCGAAATTTTGCAGACTATCCGAATCCCCATTTTGGGGTGCCGACAACCTTTCAAACATTTTGCAGTCAACCTCCATCTTCCCTTAATTGTAATGAAGCTCACCCTTCGTACCCCCCTTTGCCGGGTCACTTAAAAAACGTGAAACCCTTCCCTCAAAGAGGCAAAGGGTCTCCCTATCATGGCAGTTACTCATTCTCCCCCAAAGGGGGAGACTACCCCGTTTTCTTTTTCTCTTTTCCAAACGCCCCCCCCACTTCTGGGTCCCATCTTCTGCAGCCTCCCTTTTTTTACCCCTCCCATACCACTACGCACTAATCCTTTGGTCCTTGCTCTGACGTCCGACTACAACTCAGTCTTTTCCACATTTTCGCGTCCTTCCCACAACCCCAATCGAAAAGACCTCGTACACACCTAAACCAATCGCCCCCACTAAGAATCCAAAAAAAAATCCACATTGCCAAATCTTCTTTCCCCCTTTCCTTCCTTCTTCCACCCCACATTACCTTTCCAGTTTCTGTCCTAGTTCTTTCCCCCTCTCGCTCTATTAAATGGGGAGATTCACCCCCTCCTCTACTACCTTTCCCACCCCCGTCCCCTCCCAATTTTCTCCCTCTTCGTCACCTCCCAGGTTTCTCCCTTTTCTGCCCCCCCCCCACATTTCTCTCCAGTCCCTTACATTTTTTCCCCCCCCCCTCTACTTTGGTACAGTCCATTCTCCCCCAATCTTTACTCCCCTCCTCCCCTATCCCAATAGGGTTTCCCAACTTTTGAATTCAGAAACACTTGAACCCATTTCAAATATATTGCAGAGACAAAACCTTCAATGGACAAGATTCATTTCCCTGTTCCTCTTTCCCTCTCCTCCATCTTCAAACCCATTCTTCGAACGCCCTTTCCTCGCTACGAACATCTTCCAATGCCACCACCGTTGATTTTTTCTAACCCCTCTGCCCATGGGTGCCTTTACCTACAGATTCCTGATATTTTCTTCATCACCAATCAGGGCCTATTTACAGTGGAATATCCGCCCCCCCTGGGGGGAAATCGGGTGAGTTTCGATTTGTTTTCCGGTTTTTCCCCCTGTTGGTGTTTGCTTACAAGAACCAAATTACACCGCTTTTTTTTTTTAAAAACCTATCTCGGGCTAAAATTTTTATTGATTCTTGGGATCCTTTCCAAGGGGCCCTTTAATAAAAGTGCCCTTTTTCTACGCAATGATATTCCGTATTTAAACCCATTTTCCATACCCGCTGCATTACACTGCAGCCCGATCCATTTGAAAAAGGGGTTTAAAATAGTTTTTAAAAATCCCCTCCCCTTTTCTCGAGCTTTTCTATCCCAGACTTGCCTTTTCTTGTTTCATCCTTACCACCCCCACTTCTTTACTTGGGATTTTAATGCCCACCATTCCTCTGGGGGGGGGCTCATTGTACTCACGTGGGATTTATTGGGCTTTTTTTGCCTCCCCCCCCTCCATGTTTTTAAAAACGGGTACTCCACCCATTTTGACCTCGACTCATACTCTCTCTTTGCATCATTATCAGTCCCGCTCTTTCCTCCACTGCACTAGACTTCACCTGGCTTTTTCTACCGACTTACATGACAGCGATCATTCCGACATTTTACTTCTCCTTTCCCATTCACCCCCCTTCCCTAAACCCCCGCTGGGAATTTTTCGGGCAAATTGGGGCTTTATCACACCCCACTCTTTTGGGGTTCCTTCTTTATCCTCCATTGATACTCCTCACATCTTCCGACACATTTAACCGCAGCTTCTCATTCTATACCCCAAACCCAGGGCAAATTTTCAGAGCGTCCTGGGGGTCTCCTGCTTTTGCTCATGCAGTACGTTGAAAAAGGCTGCATGGGGGAGGGTACCGGTACAATAACCGCTGAAGACTGTTTTTTTAAGCAGAAGCGTCATCGCTCCCGTGTCTCCGGAAGCTAAACCACTTGTTGGGGAGACTATGTTTCCACCATCACCCTGCTTCTTCTATGAGTGCAGTCTGGAAAAAAGTGAGGAAATTGAGTGGAAAAAACTCTCCTACCCGGGCCCTGTTCTAAAGGGCACTGGTGTTGATATAGCAAACCCCCCTCGACGTTGCCATTTACTTGGGCACACACTGGGCCGTATTTCCCGAGGGGCCCCCCTAGCCCCCCGTTTCTTTCCCCCAAAGTTTGCCAAGAGTTATACCCTTTTGGACTTTTCTTCTCTCGGGGGAAGAAAATAAATTTTTCCTTTTACACTCAAGAACGAGGCAACGCTCTCACCTGCCGATCATCGCAGCGGGCCGATACATTCATATTCGTAAGTTTCAACATTTACATCGGCAGCCCTTGAGTCCTCTTTCACCCTTCAACTTATTTGGGCACAAGGGGTTCTTCCCGCTGTGGGGAAAACGCCCTTGTTCCCCTTTCCCCCAAACCGGGGACTACAGGGCATGAGCCTCCCACATCGCCCCATCGCTCTTACAAGTGCAGTTTGCAAAGTGATGGAACGCCTCGTAAATCGAGTTTAATGTGGATTTTGAGCCCAACATCTCCCGCTAGCAATATGGCTTTCGTAAGGTCTTCTACCTAGACCCCTTTCTACCTTGGATACTATGTTCGTATGCCTTTGCAAAACACCATTTTTGCCTATTTTTTGACCTTGAGAAGGCATATGACACAAATGGAGGTAAATATTTTGGCCCCGGGCCCCTTCCTTAGGCCCCCGAGGCAATCACCATCCTTCCTTAAAAAACTTTTTTAAATGACAGACATTTCCGTGTTCGATCAATAAGTTTTTCCCCGGGCTTTTCCCCGCGAAGGTGTCCCTCAGGGGTTTTCAAAACACAAAACTTTTTCCTCCTTGCTATAAATGATTGGGCCCCGTTCTTCCCCCCAATATTTTTGGCATCACTCTATGTTTGGGCTTCGCTATTTCTGTGCAGGGACTGACGTCACCTATTTCAGTTTCCTCCCCATGCGGCGACCGGTTTCCCCCTTGGGCCCCACCATGGGTTTAAATTTTTAAGTACCAAAACCACCAAATTACTTTTTACTGCGCTCTTTATCCCGATCATCCTTTGTACCTATGGCTCCCGTCCCCAACGTGATACAGTCAGGTTTTTTAGCCTTCTCTTTGACCCTCGGTTAAACCCGGAAACCTCACATTACCTCTCTGAAGGGAACTTGTCAAGCCGGCAAACCTTTTTAAAACCCTTGCCATCTTTCCTGGGGGGCTGACGCGAAATCTGCTTCGCCTACATTCGCCCTCGTTTTACGAAACTGTTTTTGGTGACCAATTTATTTTTTCCCGGGCCCTCCCGCTACCTCCTAGCCTTAACCTATCCTCACCAAGCTTAAGTTTGTCCTTGGGCTTTTCCTCTTCCCCCTTTTAGAGCCTCTATACAGAAGCAAAGTTTTCCATCCCTTTTCTGACGCCGTATCCCATTTCCTTCTTACTATGTACGCTCTCACGATCTACACAATCCTCCATTTATGAATGTCCCGATATTAGTAACATTTTTTTTTCGTTTGCCCCCCTGTTTTCTCCGTCCCTTTCTCTTCGCCTACTTCACTCTTTTCTTCCCTTCAGTTTCCACCTTTATATGTTCATGAAACATCCCTTTTCCCTGCCCCCCTGGAAGTTCCAGCTGTTCGGTCTGTTCTTTTTTCACCCCTTGCTCGAAAGCTCAACTGCCTACGGGGGCTTCCCCTCTCTTTTTTTTGATCACTTCCCCCCTTCTAAAGCCACCGCTTGTACACAGATGGCTCAAGTCTTTAACGGCGTCGATTCGCAGCATGTTTTTTTTGACAGCGCGTCGGGCATTTCTATCTTCATAGCATTTTTACTGCGAACGTAGCCCCTTCTTGCAGCACTTTTCTATTGCATCAGCCTGTGTCATCTTTTGTAGTAGTCTCAGACTCCCTTAGGCCTACAGCTAACGAAAATTTGATACACTCACCCCCGTTCTCCGTACCAACTTTTTGGTACGCCGTATCTCACCAAACAAAAAGATATTGTTTTTTTTTGGGTCCCGGTCAGTCGACGACAGGCAATGAACACGACACTGCTGCGGTCAGCAGTATATGACCTACCAATTTTTTCCCATCGGGTGTTTTTCCATTTCTGGACTATTTTTCTGCCCAGCTACCCACCTTTGCACCCGTTTGGCAAAACTTTTGGGCAACTCTGCTCGTAACAAACTTCATTCTATTAAACCGAGCATAGGGGTTTCTGGCCGTCTTCTTGTCACAGTGCCGAAGTTGGAGACCACTCTCTCCCGCCTTCGCATTGGCCACACCGTCTTACCATGGGGATCTCATGGGAGGCACCGTTTTCCCTCTGGACAGGTCAAGTTCCGTACGATTTGCCACATTCTGTTTGACTGCCCTCCATCAACACAAACCCAAATTTACTCCAACGTCGTTTCGTTCTACACTCTCTCTTTAAACCTTTCCCTTTTTGCGATGGACCCTCCTTTAATCCGACTCTCCCATTGACTTCTTGACAACGACCCATTTTCTCCACAAACCTGAATACTTTTTCGCACTCCCCCCAGCCCTTTTTTGGTTCATCTCTTCTGCCCTTTACCCTTTCACCATCCCCCCCCCGCGTTATCCGAACCCTTTTCTCATCCATTCCCTTTTGCCACCTAATTTCCCTCACTTCCCCTTCCTGCCCTGCAGCGCTGTAAGTCCTTTTGGGTTAGCGCTTCTTTTTGATTATAATAATAAAAATAATCCATCAAATTTTTTTACCTTTCTTTTATTACTTCAGAAAAATGATTCTCTACCATTTATAAGAAAAATTTTTTTTTTTAAAATTTTGGGCAGTACGGGAGGTTGAGAACGAGGGTCGGGCCCTGAAAGATTAGTCCCTACACCTCTTGCCAACACCCCCAAATTTTATTTCTCTTTCAACCCCCATTTTTAAATTTTATTGAAAAAACCACGGTGCATCACACATCCTTAAGGCTTACTTTTTTCTGGGAAATAATCTCCCTCTCTCCTATTACTCAACTTGACATCACTACCTTTTAAAAACTCTTCACTGCTTTCTGTAACCACCTCCTAGTCCAGGCCTTGAAACTCTGCTATGTTTTCCCC
>NW_026506359.1:0-35354 GCF_026875155.1 Cherax quadricarinatus
GTTTCCCGGGGAAAATTTCGGTTTAAAAAATATTTTCCATTTTTTCGATTTTTTCAATGCTTTGCTTTTTAAATTTAAGAATTATAATTTAAAAAAAAACAAGCATTGAAAAAATCGAAAAATATGGTAAAATCATGTTTTACTGCATATTTCGGCGATTTGGAGCATTTAGAACACTTTTCAGCCTAACCTGATATTTTAGCTAAAATTAATGGATTTTCAAACTTTTTTATCAGAATTGCTAGAAGTGTTCTAAATGCTCCAAATCGTCGAAATATGCAGTAAAACATCATTTTACCATATTTTTCGATTTTTTCAATGCTTCAGGTATTTTTAAAAATAGCAAAAGCATTGAAAAAATCGAAAAATATGGTAAAATGATGTTTTACTGCATATTTCGACGATTTGGAGCATTTAGAGCACTTTTCAAACAAACCTTTCTTTTTAGCTAAATTAAATGGATTTTCACAATTGAAATATATATTGACTCAATACTACACTAAAATTCAATTCTATCAGCAATTCTGATAAAAAAGTTTGAAAATCCATGAATTTTAGCTAAAAAATCAGGTTTGTCTGAAAAGTGTTCTAAATGTTCTAAATCGTCGAAATGTGCAGTAAAACATAATTTTGCCATATTTTTCGATTTTTTCAATGCTTTTGGCATTTTTAAAAAATATATGAAATGTATGAAATGCCTGAAATATACGAAATACCTGAAGCATTGAAAAAATCGAAAAATATGGTAAAATGATGTTTTACTGCATATTTCGACGATTTGGAGCATTTAGAACATTTTTCAGTCAAACCTCATTTTTTAGCTAAAATTCATGGATTTTCAAACTTTTTTATCAGAATTACTGATGAAATTGAATTTTATGCTGAAAGTAACTTAAATATGACATTTTAGTGTAGTATTGTGTCAATATATATTTCAAGTGTGAAAATCCATGTATTTTAGCTAAAAAGAAAGGTTTGCGTGAAAAGTGGTCTAAATGCTCCAAATCGTCGAAATATGCAGTAAAACATCATTTTACCAAATTTTTCGATTTTTTCAATGCTTTTCCCATTTTTGAAATTATGTGAAGCATTGAAAAAATCGAAAAATATGGTAAAATGATGTTTTACTGCATATTTCGACGATTTGGTGCATTTAGAGCACTTTTCACACAAACCTTTCTTTTTAACTAAAATACATGGATTTTCATGCTTGAAATATATATTGACACAATACTACACTAAAATGTCATATTTAAGGTACTTTCAGCATAAAATTCAATTCTATCAGTAATTCTGATAAAAAAGTTTGAAAATCCATTAATTTTAGCTAAAATATCAGGTTTGTCTGAAAAGTGTTCTAAATGCTCCATGTCGTCGAAATATGCAGTAAAACATGATTTTACCATATTTTTCGATTTTTTCAATGCTTTTGGTATTTTTAAAAAATATATGAAATGCTTGAAATATATGAAATAGCTGAAGCATTGAAAAAATCGAAAATTATGGTAAAATGATGTTTTACTGCATATTTCGACAAGTTGGAACATTTAGAACACTTTTCAGACAAACCTGATATTTTAGCTAAAATTCATGGAATTTCAAACATTTTTTATCAGAATTGCTAGAAGTGCTCTAAATGCTCAAAATCGTCGAAATATGCAGTAAAACATCATTTTACCATATTTTTCGATTTTTTGAATGCTTTTGGGATTTTTAAAAAATATATGAAATATATGAAATGCTTGAAATATATGAAATAGGTGAAGCATTGAAAAATTCGAAAAATATGGTAAAATGATGTTTTACTGCATATTTCGACGATTTGGAGTTTTTAGAACACTTTTCAGACAAACCTGATATTTTAGCTAAAATTAATAGATTTTCAAACTTTTTTACCAGAATTGCTAGATGTGCTCTAAATGCTCCAAATCGTCGAAATATGCAGCAAAACATCATTTTACCATATTTTTCGATTTTTTCAATGCTTCAGGTATTTTTAAAAATAGCAAAAGCATTGAAAAAATTGAAAAATATGGTAAAATGATGTTTTACTGCATATTTCGACGATTTGGAGCATTTAGAGCACTTCTAGCAATTCTGATAAAAAAGTTTGAAAATCCATGAATTATTTAGCTAAAATATTAGGTTTGTCTGAAAAGTGTTCTAAATGCTCCAAATCGTCGAAATATGCAGTAAAACATCATTTTACCATATTTTTCGATTTTTTGAATGCTTTTGGAATTTTAAAAAAATATATGAAATATATGAAATGCTTGAAATATATGAAATAGCTGAAGCATTGAAAAAATCGAAAAATATGGTAAAATGATGTTTTACTGCATATTTCGACGATTTGGAGCATTTAGAACATTTTTCAGACAAACCTGATATTTTAGCTAAAATTAATGGATTTTCAAACTTTTTTACCAGAATTGCTAGAAGTGCTCTTAATGCTCCAAATCAACGAAATATGCAGCAAAACATCATTTTACCATATTTTTCGATTTTTTCAATGATTCAGGTATTTTTAAAAATAGCAAAAGCATTGAAAAAATCGAAAAATATGGTAAAATGATGTTTTACTGCTTTTTCGACGATTTGGAGCATTTAGAGCATTCAGCATTCTGATAAAAAAAGTAGAAATCCATTAATTTTAGCTAAAATTCAGGTTTGTCTGAAAAGTGTTTGAATGCTCCAAATCGTCGAAAAAAATATGCAGTAAAACATCATTTTACCATATTTTTCGATTTTTTCAATGCTTCAGCTATTTCATATATTTCAAGCATTTTATATATTTTTAAAAAATACCAAAAGCATTGGGAAAAAATCGAAAAATAATGGTAAAATCATTTTTACTGCATATTTCGGGGGATTTTTTGGAGGCATTTAGAACACTTTTTTAGTTTTAACCTGATATTTTAGCTAAAAATTTAAAGGATTTTCAAACTTTTTTTATCAGAATTGTAGAAAGTGTTCTAAATGCTCCAAATCGTCGAAATATGCAGTAAAACATCATTTTACCATATTTTTCGATTTTTTTCAATGCTTCAGGTATTTTTAAAAATAGCAAAAAACATTGAAAAAAATGGTAAAATGATGTTTTACTGCATATTTCGACGATTTGGAGATTTAGAGCACATGGATTTTCACAATTGAAATACATATTGACTCAATTCTACACTAAAAGGTCATATTTAAGTTACTTTCAGCATAAAATTTAATTCCATTAGTAATTCTGAGAAAAATGTTTGAAAATCCATGAATTTTAGCTAAAAAATCAGGTTTATCTAAGAAGTGTTGTAAATGCTCTATATCGTCGAAACATGCAGTAAAACATCATTTTGCCATATTTTTCGATTTTTTCAATGCTTTTGGTATTTTTGAAAAATATTTGAAATATATGAAATGCCTGAAATATACGAAATACCTGAAGCATTGAAAAAATCGAAAAATATGGTAAAATGATGTTTTACTGCATATCTTGACGATTTGGAGCATTTAGAACATTTTTCAGTCAAACCTCATTTTTTAGCTAAAATTCATGGATTTTCAAACTTTTTTATCAGAATTACTGATGAAATTGAATTTTATGCTGAAAGTAACTTAAATATGACATTTTAGTGTAGTATTGTGTCAATATATATTTCAAGTGTGAAAATCCATGTATTTTAGCTAAAAAGAAAGGTTTGCGTGAAAAGTGGTCTAAATGCTCCAAATCGTCGAAATATGCAGTAAAACATCATTTTACCAAATTTTTCGATTTTTTCAATGCTTTTCCCATTTTTGCAAAATTTGTGAAGCATTGGGAAAAAATCGAAAAATATGGTAAAATGATGTTTTACTGCATATTTCGACGATTTGGTGCATTTAGAGCACTTCTCACACAAACCTTTCTTTTTAACTAAAATACATGGATTTTCACGACTGAGATATATATTGACACAATACTACACTAAAATGTCATATTTAAGGTACTTTCAGCATAAAATTTAATTCTATCGGTAATTCTGATAAAAAAGTTTGAAAATCCATTAATTTTAGCTAAAATAACATATTTTTCAATTTTTTCAATACTTTTGGTATTTTTAAAAAATATATGAAATGCTTGAAATATATGAAATAGCTGAAGCATTGAAAAAATTGAAAAATATGGTAAAATGATGTTTTACTGCATATTTCGACAAGTTGGTACATTTAGAACACTTTTCAGACAAACCTGATATTTTAGCTAAAATTCATGGAATTTCAAACATTTTTTATCAGAATTGCTAGAAGTGCTCTAAATGCTCAAAATCGTCGAAATATGCAGTAAAACATCATTTTACCACATTTTTCGATTTTTTGAATCCTTTTGGGATTTTTAAAAAATATATGAAATATATGAAATGCTTGAAATATATGAAATAGGTGAAGCATTGAAAAAAATTCGAAAAATATGGTAAAATGATGTTTTACTGCATATTTCGACGATTTGGAGCTTTTAGAACACTTTTCAGACAAACCTGATATTTTAGCTAAAATTAATAGATTTTCAAACTTTTTTACCAGAATTGCTAGATGTGCTCTAAATGCTCCAAATCGCCGAAATATGCAGTAAAACATCATTTTACCATATTTTTCGATTTTTTCAATGCTTCAGGTATTTTTAAAAATAGCAAAAGCATTGAAAAAATCGAAAAATATGGTAAAATGATGTTTTACTGCATATTTCGACGATTTGGAGCATTTAGAACACTTTTCAGACAAACCTCATTTTTTAGCTAAAATTCATAGATTTTCAAACTTTTTTATCAGAATTACTGATAGAAAATTGGGAAATTTTTTGCAGAAACTAACTTTTAAAAATGACATTTTAGTGTAGTATTGTGTCAATATATATTTCAAGTGTGAAAATCCATATATTTTAGCTAAAAAGAAAGGTTTGTGTGAAAAGTGCTCTAAATGCTCCATATCGTCGAAATATGCAGTAAAACATCATTTTACCATATTTTTCGATTTTTTCAATGGTTTTGCTATTTTTAAAAATACCTGAAGCATTGAAAAAATCGAAAAATATCGTAAAATGATGTTTTACTGCATATTTCGACTATTTGGAGCATTTAGAGCACTTCTAGCAATTCTGATAAAAAAGTTTGAAAATCTATGAATTTTAGCTAAAATATCAGGTTTGTCTGAAAAGTGTTCTAAATGCTCCAAATCGTCGAAATATGCAGTAAAACATCATTTTACCATATTTTTCGATTTTTTGAATGCTTTTGGAATTTTTAAAAAATATATGAAATATATGAAATGCTTGAAATATATGAAATAGCTGAAGCATTGAAAAAATCGAAAAATATGGTAAAATGATGTTTTACTGCATATTTCGACGATTTGGAGCATTAAGAACACTTTTCAGACAAACCTGATATTTTAGCTAAAATTAATGGATTTTCAAACTTATTTACCAGAATTGCTAGAAGTGCTCTAAATGCTCCAAATCAACGAAATATGCAGCAAAAGATCATTTTACCACATTTTTCGATTTTTTCAATGCTTCAGGTATTTTTAAAAATAGAAAAAGCATTGAAAAAATCGAAAAATATGGTAAAATGATGTTTTACTGCATATTTCGACGATTTGGAGCATTTAGAGCACTTTTCACACAAACCTTTCTTTTTAGCTAAAATACATGGATTTTCACACTTGAAATATATGTTGACACAATACTACACTAAAATGTCATATTTAAGTTACTTTCAGTATAAAATTCAATTCCATCAATAATTCTGATAAAAAAGTTTGAAAATCTATAAATTTTAGCTAAAAAATCATGTTTGTTTGAAAAGTGTTCTAAATGCTCCAAATCGTGGAAATATGCAGTGAAACATCATTTTACCATATTTTTCGATTTTGTCAATGATTCAGGTATTTAGTATATTTCAGGCATTTCATGTATATCATATATTTTTTAAAAATACCAAAAGCATTGAAAAAATCGAGAAATATGGCAAAATGATGTTTTACTGCATATTTCGACGATTTAGAGCATAAGAACATAAGAACATAAGAAAGGAGGAACACTGCAGCAGGCCTGTTGGCCCATGCTAGGCAGGTCCTTTACAATTCATCCCACTAACAAACATTTGACCTACCCAATTTCCAATGCTACCCAAGAAATAAGCTCTGATGTGCAAGTCCCACTCAAATCCAACCCTTCCCACTCATGTATTTATCCAACCTAAATTTGAAACTACCCAAAGTCCTAGCCTCAATAACCCAACTAGGTAGACTGTTCCACTCATCTACTACCCTATTTCCAAACCAATACTTTCCTATGTCCTTTCTAAATCTAAACTTATCTAATTTAAATCCATTACTGCGGGTTCTCTCTTGGAGAGATATCCTCAAGGGGCCTTGTTTAAACCCTTTTTAAAAACCTATCTTCCCCTTTACACTTCGATCAGGTCCCCCTTCTTTGTTTTAAAATGAATGTAACTTAAGAGTCTTCAATTTTCTTTAAAGGAAAGATTTCTAATGCTAGTATTAATTTAGTCTTCTACGTGAATGTTTTCTAACGAATTTATGTCCCATTCTGTAATATGGAGACCAAAAGACTGCATAACTAGGTAGGGGGTTACTAATGATGTATAAAACTGAGTATGACCCTGGGCTTCTGTTGCTTCACTTCTTGATAAAAATCCCAGTAATCTATTTTTCCTTATTAGTACCCTTTGGCATTGCTGTCTTTGGTTTAAGGTTTCTGTTCCATAACCCCCCAAATCCTTTTCGCAATTGTATTTAAGTTCTACATTATTTAACTTATAAGGGGCTAGGGTTATGGACACCCCGAGCTTCAGAACTTTCATTTATCTACATTGAACCATCTGCCATTTTCTGACCAAGATAAAGTTTGTCTAAATCCCCTGAAGTTCCCAACATTACGTTTGAACAATTATCCTACCCATCTTCGTGCATTGGCGAATTTGCTCATATCAAGTAATTCCTTCATCGATCTTGATATATATTATAAACAACAAGGGGGCCCAAGACTGATCCCGTGGAACCCACTTTTTATATCCCTACTCGGTTTTTAAACCCCATTTATGGACACTCTTTGTTCCTGTCTGTGAGCCATGATTCGATCCACGAGACCCCCTTTTCCCCCAATGCCATGACTTCTACTTTCTTAACATCTTTGGGAGAACTCTATCAAATGCCTTACTAAAATCTAAGTAAATAATATCAAATTTTTTATCTGGTCAACAGCCTCAAAAGCTTTTCTGAAAAAAAGTTTTAAAAAATTAGTTAGACAGACGGCCTCTTGTGAAACCATCTGGATCATTAATAAGCATGCTTATCGGATGGGTTCTTAAATCTCAGCTAAATGACTCTATAATTTTTCCTACAATTGAGGCAGGCTTTTTTGGGGGGGTAATTTTCAGTAAGACTTGTCCCTGTTTTAAAAAAAAGGAATTACATTGCCCCTTTCCCCATATCAGACACTGCACCTGTTTGAAGAGATGAATTAAAAAATTTAGTTTTTAAAGGTTCACAGGACTTCCCTTTTGCATTCCTTTTGAACCCCCGAAAAACCTCATCAGGACCCGGTGACTTATTTTGCTTCAGTCTGTCTATCGCTTCACAACCATTTCACTAGGACTATGATGTTACAAAATTTTATCTTTCTTCTGATCCACTATAAAAATTAATTACCGAATATTATTAGTGTCTTCCTGTGTAAAAACCGAGAGAAAATAATTATTTAAAATCGAGCACATTTCATTCTCTTGTCGTAAGATGCCCATAGTTATTTTTAGGGGGACCTATCTATCCTGACTTTTGTTCTATAGACCTGGAAAAAACTTTTTGGGTTAGTTTTAGAATCCCTAGCAACTTTAATTTCATAGTCCCTTTTAGCTTTTCTTATCCCCTTTTTAATGTCCCTCTTAATGTCAATATACTGATTCATAAGATGACCCTCGCCTCTTTTGATACGCCTATAAATTCCTTTCTTTTGCCCTAGTAGATATTTCAGCCTATTATTCATCCATTTTGGGTCATTTCTATTTGATCTAATATCCTTATAAGGGATAAACGTTCTTTGAGCAGCATGTATTGTGTTCAGAAAACTGTCATATTGATAGCTCTCTTCGTTACCCCAGTCAACATTTAGAACACTTCTCAGCATTTAGAACACTTCTCAGACAAACCTGGTTTTTTAGCTAAAAATCATGGATTTTCAAACTTTTTTATCAGAATTACTGATGGAATAGAATTTTATGCTGTAAGTAACTTAAATATGACATTTTAGTGTAGTATTGAGTCAATATATATTTCAATTGTGAAAATCTATGTATTTTAGCTAAAAAGAAAGGTTTGTGTGAAAAGTGCTCTAAATGCTCCAAATCGTCGAAATATGCAGTAAAACATCATTTTACCATATTTTTCGATTTTTTCAATGCTTTTGTTATTTTTAAAAATACCTGAAGCATTGAAAAAATCGAAAAATATGGTAAAATGATGTTTTACTGCATATTTCGAAGATTTGGAGCATTTACAGCACTTTCCTCACAAACCTTTCTTTTTAGCTAAAATACATGGATTTTCACACTTGAAATATATATTGACACAATACTACACTAAAATGTGATATTTAAGTTACTTTCAGCATAAAATTCAATTCCATCAGTAATTCTGATAAAAAAGTTTGAAAATCCATGAATTTTAGCTAAAAAATGAGGTTTTTCTGATAAGTGTTCTAAATGCTCCAAATTGTCGAAATATGCATTAAAACATCATTTTTCCATATTTTTCGATTTTTTCAATGCTTTTGCTATTTTTAAAAATACCTGAAGCATTGAAAAATTTAAAAATATGGTAAAATAATGTTTTACTGCATATTTCGACGATTTGGAGCATTTAGAGCACTTCTAGCAGTTCTGATAAAAAAGTTTGAAAATCCATTAATTTTAGCTAAAATATCAGGTTTGTCTGAAAAGTGATCTGAATGCTCCAAATCATCGAAATATGCAGTAAAACATCATTTTACCATATTTTTCGATTTTTTCAATGCTTCAGCTATTTCATATATTTCAAGCATTTCATATATTTTTTAAAAATGCCAAAAGCATTGAAAAAATCGAAAAATATGGTAAAATCATGTTTTACTGCATATTTCGACGATTTGGAGCATTTAGAGCACTTTTCAAACAAACCTTTCTTTTTAGCTAAATTAAATGGATTTTCACAATTGAAATATATATTGACTCAATACTACACTAAAATATCATATTTAAGTTACTTTCAGCATAAAATTCAATTCTATCAGTAATTCTGATAAAAAAGTTTGAAAATCCATGAATTTTAGCTAAAAAATCAGGTTTGTCTGAGAAGTGTTCTAAATGCTCTAAATCGTCGAAATGTGCAGTAAAACATAATTTTGCCATATTTTTCGATTTTTTCAATGCTTTTGGCATTTTTAAAAAATATATGAAATACATGAAATGCCTGAAATATACGAAATACCTGAAGCATTGAAAAAAACGAAAAATATGGTAAAATGATGTTTTACGCATATTTTGACGATTTGAGCATTTTTGAACACTTTTCAGACAAACTTCATTTTTTAGCTAAAATTCATGGATTTTCAAACTTTTTTATCAGAATTACTGATGGAATTGAATTTTATGCTGAAAGTAACTTAAATATGACATTTTAGTGTAGTATTGTGTCAACATATATTTCAAGTGTGGGAAAAATCCATGTATTTTAGCTAAGAAGAAAAGTTTGTGTGAAAAAGTGCCTCTAAATGCTCCAATCGTCGAAATATTCAATAAAAACATCATTTTTACCAATTTTTTCGATTTTTTCCCAATTGCCTTTTGCTAATTTTTTAAAAATAGCAAAAGCATTGAAAAAAAAGAAAAATAATGGTAAATGATGTTTTTACTGCATATTTCGATGATTTATAGCATTTAGAGCACTTTTCACGCAAACCTTTCTTTTTAGCTAAAATCATGGATTTTCACAATTGAAATATATATTGACTCAATACTACTCTAAACTGGTCGTTTTTAAGCTACTTCAGCATAAAATTCATTCTATCCATAATTCAGATAAAAAAGTTTGTAAATCCAGGAATTTTAGCTAAAAAATCAGGTTTGTCTGAGAAGTGTTCTAAATGCTCTAAATCGTCGAAATATGCAGTAAAACATCATTTTGCCATATTTTTCGATATTTTCAATGCTTTTGGTATTTTTAAAAAATATATGAAATATATGAAATCCGTGAAATATACGAAATACCTGAACCATTGACTAAATCGACAAATAATGGTAAATGATGTTTTTAACTGCATATTTCACGATTGGAGCATTTAAGAACTCTTTTCAAACAAACCTTAATTTTTAGCTAAAATTCAGGAATTTTCAAACTTTTTTATCAGAATTACTGATGGGAATTGAATTTATGCTGAAAGTAACTAAAGATGACATTTTAGTGTATATTGCGTCAATAATATATTTCATTGTGAAAATCCATGTTTTTTAGCTAAAAAGAAAGGTTTGAGTGAAAAGTGCTCTAAAGTCCAATCGTCGAAAATGCAGTAAAAACATCATTTAAACCATATTTTTATTTCGATTCTGTCAATGCTTTTGCTATTTTGAAAATACCTTAAGCAGTGAAAAATCGAAAAATATGGAAACTGATGTTTTACTGCATGTTTTGACGATTGGAGCATTTAGAGCACTTCTAAAGCAATTCTCATAAAAAAGTTCTTGAAAATCCGTGAATTTAGCTAAAAAATAGGTTTTGTTGAAAAGTGTCTAAATGCACGCAATTGGGAAATATGCAGTAAAACACAGTTTTACAATATTTTCGATTTTGTCAATGCTTCAGGTATTTCGTATATTTCCCGCATTTCATTATTTCATATATTTTTTTAAAAATACCAAAACATTGAAAAAATCGAAAATATAGGCAAAATGATGTTTTACTGCATATTAGACGATTTTAGAGCATTTAGAACACATCTCAGAGAAACCTGATTTTTTAGCTAAAATTCAGATTTCAAACTTTTTTATCAGAATTAGTGATAGAATTGAAGATTATGCTGAAAGTAACTTAACTACTCATTTTAGTGTAGATTGAGCCTATAAATATTTCAATTGTGAAAAATCCATGTATTTTAGCCTAAAATGACAAGATTGTGAGAAAAGGGCTCTAAATGCTCCAAAATCGTCCCCAACCCCCCCCCCCTTTTTTAAATATGCAGAAAACTTTCATTTTACGCATTTTTTCGATTTTTCAATGCTCCAGATATTTTCAAAAAGCAAAAGCATTGAAAAAAATCGAAAAATATGGTAAAATGATGTTACTGCATTTTTGACGATTTGGAGCATTTAGAGCACATTTCGCACAAACCTTTCTTTTTTAACTAAAATACATGGATTTTCACATCTTGCAATATATATTGACACAATTAAAAAAAAAACTCCTACACTAAAATGTCATATTAATGAGTTACCTTATCAGCATAAAATTCAATTCCATTAGTAGTTCTGATAAAAAAGTGTGAACATCAATGAATTTTAGCTAAAAAATCAAGTTTTTTCTGAAAGTGATATGATGCGCAAAAATCGTCGAAATATGCAGTAAAAACCATTCCATTTTGCCATATTATTCCGATGTTTTCAATGCTTTGGTAATTTTTAAAAAAATATAGAAATATATGAAATGTTTGAATATGTGAAATAGCTGAAGCATTGAAAAAATCGAAAAATATGGTAAAATGATGTTTTACTGCATATTTCGACGATTTGGGAGCATTCATAACACTTTCAGACAAACCACATATATCAGCTAAAATTAATGGATTTCAAACTTTTTTATCAGAATAGCTATAAGTGCTCTAAATGTCCAAATCGTCGAAATATGCTGTATAACATCATTATTCCATATTTTTCGATTTTTTCAATGCTTCAGCTATTTAATATATTTTCAAACATTTCATATATTTCATATCATTATTAAAAATACCAAGCATTGAAAACAACGAAAAATATGGCAAAATGATGTTTTACTGCATATTTCTCGATTAAGAAGCATCTATAACACTTTTTCACAAAAACTGATTTTTTTATCTAAAATGTCATTGATTTTCACACTTTATTTATCAGAACAACTAATGGAATGAATTTTATGCGGAATTAACCCATTAAATATGACATTTATGTAGTATTGTGTCCCAATATATATTTGCAAGTGTGAAAATCCATGTATTTTAGTTAAAAAGAAAGGTTTGTGCCAAAAAGTGCTCTAAATGCTCCAAATCGTCAAAATATCGTAAAAAACATCCTTTTACCATAATTTCGCGATTTTTCAATGCTTTTGTCCTATTTTTTGAAAATAATCGAATCATTGACAAAAATCGAAAAAAAAATGGTAAAATGATGTTATACTGCATAAATAGACGATTTGGAGCATATAGACAACTTTTTTCACAAAAAACCATATCATTTTAGCTAAAATACATGGATTTTCACAATTGAAACATATATTGGCCAATACTACACTAAAAAGGTTGTATTTAAGTTAATTTCAGCATAAAATTCACTTCTATCACTAATTCAGATAAAAAAGTTGAAAATCATGAAATTTAGCTAAAAAACAGGATTCTCTGATAAGTGTCTAAATCTCAAAATCGGTCTAAATATGCAGTAACACATCATTTTGCCATATTTTTCGATATTTTCAATGCATTTGTATTTTTAAAAAATATATGAAAATATTAAATGCCCGTGAAATATACCAAATAACATGAGCATTTACAAAATCGAAAATATGGTAAAATGATGTTTTACTGCATATTTCACATTTTGGAGCATTAGAACACTTTTCAAACAAACCTATATTTTAGCTAAAATTCAGGATTTTCAAAACAACTTATTTTATCAGATACTGATGAATTGAATTTTATGCTGAAAAGTAACTTAAATATGACATTTTAGTGTAGTATAGTTCAATATATATTCAAGTGTGGAAATCCCATGTATTTTAGCTAAAAAGAAAAGGTTTGTGTGAAAAAGTGTTTCTAACTGCTCCAAACGTCCGAAATAGCAGTAAAACATCATTTTAACCATCTTTTTCGGATTTTTTCAATGCTTTTGCTATTTTTAAAAATACGTGAAGCATTGAAAAATTGAAAACATGGTAAAATGAAGATCTACTGCAAATTTCGACGATTTGGAGCATCAAAAGCACTTTCTAGCAGTTCTGATAAAAAAGTTGAAAATCCATTAATTTTTGCTAAAATATCAGTTTGTCTGAAAAGTGGTTTAAAATGCTCTACCAAATCGTCGCAATATCAGTAAAACATGATTTACCTATTTTTCGATTTTTTCATGCCTTTGGTATTTTAAAAAGTATATGAAATATGAAGTGCTTGAAATAACAAGAAATATAGCTGAGTATGAGAAACATCGAAAAATATGGTAAAATGATGCTTATACGCATATTCCGACGCCGATCTGGAGCAGTAGGACACTTTCAGACAAACTGACATTTTTAGCTAAAATTCATGGATTTTAACAAAAAAATGATGAGAATTGCTTGAAGGTGCTCTACATGCTACAAATCGTCGAAAGATGCAGTAAAACAACATTTTACCATATTTTCGATTTTTCAATGCATCCAGGTATTTTTTAAAATAGCAAAAGCATTGAAAAAAATGGAAAAATATGGGAAAATATGTAATTACTGAATATTTCGACGATTTGGGAGCATTTAGAGAATTTTCACCCAAACCTTTCTTTTTAGCTACAATAGCATGGATTTCACACTTGAAATATATGTTGACACAATACTACACTAAAATGTCATATATAAGTTACTGGTCAGTATAAAAATAAAAAATACAATTCCATCAGTAATTCGATTAAAAAAGTTTAAATCCATAATTTTAGCTAAAAAATCATGTTTGTTTGAAAAGTGTTCTAAATGCTCCAAATCGGTGGAAATAAGCAGTAAAACATATTTTACCATATTTTTCGATTTGTCAATGCTTTAGGAATTTCGTATATTTCAGGCATTTCATTCAAACATATATTTATTAAAAAATACCAAAAGCATTGAAAAAAATCGAAAATAATGGCAAAATGATTTTACTGCATAATTCGACGATTTAGAGCATTTAAACGCTTCTCAGACAAACCTGGTTTTTTTAGCTAAAATTCGTGGATTTTCAAACTTTTTTATCAGAATTACTGATGGAATAGAATTTTATGCTGTAAGTAACTTAAATATGACTTTTTATGTAGTATTGAGTCTATATATATTTCAATTGTGAAAATCCATGTATTTAAGCTAAAAAGAAAGGTTTTGCGTGAAATTGCTCTAAAAGCTCCAAATCGACGAAATTTGCATAAACATCATTTTTTTCCATATTTTTTTTTTCGATTTTTTTCGAATGCTTTGCTATTTTAAAACTACCTACAGCATTGAAAAATTGAAAAAATATGGTAAAATAATGTTTTAACTTCATATTGTCGAAGACGATTTGGAGAGCATTTAGAGCACTTATAGCAGTTTCCTGATAAAAAGTTGAAAAATCCATTAATTTTAGCTAAAAAAATCATGTTTGTTTGAAAGTGTTATAACATGCTCCAAAATCGTGGAAATAGGCAGTAAAACATCATTTTACCATATTTTTTCGATTATTCAATGCTTCAGGTATTTCGTAGATTTCAGGCATTTCAGTATATCATATATTTTTAAAAACACCGAAAGCATTGAAAAAATCGAAAAAATATGGCAGAACTGATGATTTTTTAACTGCCATAATTCGACGATTTAGAGCATTTTAGAACACTTCTCACCTGTTTTTTTTTAAGCTAAATTCATGGATTTTCCCAACTTTTTAACAGAATTACTGGATGGAATAGAATTTTGTACTTAAGTAACTTAAATATGACATATTCACTAAGTATTGATCAATATATATCTTCAATTGTGAAAATCCCAATGTTTTTTAGCTAAAAAAAAGGTTTGTGTGAAAAGTGCTCCTAATTGCTCCAAATTCATCGAAAAATGCAGTAAAACATCATTTTACTCATATTTTTCCGATTTTTTTCAATTGCTTTAGCTATTTTTAAATACCTGAAGCATTGAAAAATCGAAAAAATGTAAAATAATGTTTTAACAGCCATATTTTCGACAATTTGAGCATTTAGATCATCTAAGCATTCTGATAAAAAAAGATTTGAAAATCCATTAATTTTTAGCTAATAATCAGGTTTGTCTGAAAAGGTTCAAAATGCGCCCAATTCGTCGAAATATGCAGTAAAACATCATTTTTGCCATATTTTTTCGATTTTTTCAATGCTTCAGCAATCAAATATTTCAAGCATTTCATGTGATTTACATAATATTTTTTAAAAATACCAAAAGCATGAAAACATCGAAAATTTGGCATAAAATGAAGTTTTATGCTGCATATTTCGACGATTTAGAGCATTTAGAACATTTTCAGACAAACTGATTTTTTTTAGCTATAATTCATGATTTACTCATTTTTATTCAGAACTACTGATGGAACTGAATTTATGCTGTAAGTAACTTAATATGACATTTTAGTGAAGTATTGTGTCAATATATATTTCAAGTGTGAAAATCCATGTATTTTAGCTAAAAAGAAAGGTTTGTGTGAAAAGAGCTCTAAATGCGCCGAATCGTCGAAATATGCAGTAAAACATTATTTTACCATATTTTTCGATTTTTTTCAATGCTTTTGCTATTTTTAAAACTACCTGAAGCATTGAAAATATAAAAAAATATGGTAAAATGATGTTTTACTGTATATTTCGACGATTTGGAGCATTTAGAACACTTTACATACAAAACAGGATGTTTAGCTAAAATACATGGTTTTTCAAACTTTTTTATCAGAATTGGCTATAAGTGCTCTAAATGCTCCAAATCGTCGAAATATGCAGTAAAACATCATTTTCCCATATTTTCCGATTTTTTCAATGCTTCAGGTATTTTTAAAAATAGCAAAAGCATTGAACAAATCGAAAAATGTCGTTGTCGTAAAAGATGTTTTCAGCCTGCATATACTTCAACGATTTGGAACATTATTGGGCCTTTTCCACCAAACCTTTCTTTAGCTAAATCAAATGGATTTCACACATGAAATATATATTGACACAATACTACAATAAAAAGTCATATTTAAGTTACTTTTCCGCATAAAATTCAATTCCCAAACAGTAATTCTGAATAAAAAGTTTCAACACCCTGAATTTTAGCTAAAAAATGAAGTTTTGTCTGATTTAGTGTTCTAAATGCTACAAATCGTCGAAAATGCATTAAAACATAATTTTAACCATATTTTTCGATTTTTTCAACGCTTCAGGTATTTCGTATATTTCAGGCATTCAATTATTTCATGACATTTGATAAAAATACCAAAAGCATAGACAAATCGAAAAATATTGCAAAATGAGGTTTTACCTTGCATATTCGACGATTTAGAGGCATTTAGAACACTTCTCAGACAAACCTGATTTTTTAGCTAAAATTCAGAATTTCCAAACTTTTTTAATCAGAATTACTGATCGAATTGAATTTTATGCTAAAGTAACTAATATGACATTTAGTGATAATGTGTCAATATACATTTCATTGTGAAATCCTTGTATTTAGCTAAAAAGAAAGTTGGTGTGAAAAGTGGGGGGGGGGCCCCCCCTATCTAAATGCTCCCAATTGTCGAAATATGCCAGGAAAACATCATATTGCCATATTTTTTCGATTTGGTTCATGCCTAATGTATTTTTAAAAATAGCAAAAGCATTGAAAAAAGCGAAAATATGTAAAAATGATGTTTTTTACTGCATATTTCGACGATTTGGAGCATTTAGAGCACTTTTCACGCAACCTTTCTTTTTAGCTAAAAACATGATTTTCACACTTGAAATATATGTTACACAAATTACACTAAAATGGCATATTTAAGTACTTTCAGTCAATTCATTCCATCAGTACTTCCTGATAAAAAAGTTTGAAATCCATAAATATTAGCTAAAAAATCATGTTTTATTGTAAAAGTGATTCTAAATGCTCCAATCGTGGAAATATGCAGTAAAACATCCATTTTTACGATATTTTTCGATTTTGTCACTGCTTCAGGTATTTCGTATATTCAGGCATTTCATGCATATTCATATATTTTTGAAAATACCAAAAGCATTGAAAAAATCGAAAAATATAGGCAAAATGATGTTTTACTGCATATTCGACGATTTAGAGCAGTTAGCACACTTCTCAACAAACCTGGTTTATTAAGCTAAAATTCATGGATTTTTCAAACTTTTTTTATCAGAAATTACTGATGGAATAGAATTTTAGAGCTGTAACTCAAATATGACATTATTAGTGGTAGAAATATTCAATATAAAATTTCAATTATGAAAATCCGTGTATAGCACAAGAAAGGTTTTTTGTTAAAAGTGCTCTAAATGCTCCCAATCGACGAAATATCAGTAAAACATCATTTTTCCATATTTTTTTCGATTTTTCAATGCTTTTGTTATTTTTTAATAATACCCTGAAGCATTGAAAAAAATTGAAAAATATGGTAAAATGAGTTATACTGCATATTTCGAAGATTTGGAGCATTTATACACTTTCCCCTCACAACATTCTTTTTAGCTAAAATTCATGATTTTGCACACTTGAAATATAAATATTGAACAATACTACACTAAAATGTCATATTTTAAGTTTACTTCAGCATAAAAAAACAATTCTATAGTAATTCTCTATAAAAATATTTTGAAAATCCCATGAAATTAAGCAAAAAAAAAATGAGGGTTTGTCGAAAAGGTTTCTAAATGCCTCCGAAATCGTCGAAATACGCATAAAACATCATTTTATCATATTATTCGATTTTTTCAATCTTTTGTCTATTTTTTTAAAAATCCTGAAGCTTGAAAAATTGAAAAATAGGAAAATGATGTTTTACTGCATATTTCGACATTTGGACCATTTAGAGCACTTCTAGAGCAGTTCTGATAAAAAGATTTGAAAATCCATTTAATTTAGCAAAATTACAGTTGTCTGAAATGTTCCTGAATTCTCCAAATCGTTCGAAATATGCAGTAAAACATCATATTACCATATTTTTTCGATTTTTCAAAGCTCAGCTATTCATATAATTCCCAAGCATTCATATATTTTATAAAATAACCAAAAGCATTGAAAAAATCGAAAATAAGGTACAATGATTTACTGCATATTTCGACGATTTGGACATTTAGAACACTTTTCAGACAAACCCTGATAATTTAGCTAAATTAATGGTTTTTTCAAACTTTTAATCAGAATTGCTAGAAGTGCTCTAAATGCTCCAAATCGTCGAAATAATGCAGTAAACATCATTTTAAAAACCATATTATTTCGATTTTTCAATGCTTCAGGTACTATTTAAAAATAGCAAAAGCATTGAAAAAATCGAAAATATGGTAAAAGATGTTTTATCTGCATATTCGACGATTTGGAGCATTTAGGAGCACTTTCAAAACAAACCTTTCTTTTTAGCTAAATTAAATAGATTTTTCCCAATTGAAATATCTAGTATTCACAACACTACACCAAAATGTCATATTAAGTTACTTTCAGCAAAAATCAAATCTATCAGCAATTCAGATAAAAAAAGTTGAAATCCATGAATTTAGCTAAAAAATCAGGTTTTCTTCTGAGAAGTGTTCTAAATGCTCCTAAATCGGTCTAAATATGCATAAAACATCCTTTTGCCATATTTTTCGATTTTTTCAATGCTTTTGGTATTTTTAAAAAATAAATGAAATATATGAAATGCTGAAAATATACGAAATACCTGAAGCAATTGACAAAATCGAAAATATGGTAAAATGAATGTTTACTTCATATTCCATGTTTGGGATCATTTAGAACACTTTTCAACCACCTTATTTTTTAGCTAAAATTCATGGATTTTTCAAACTTTTTTTATCAAATTACTGATGGAAATGAATTTTATGCTGAAAGTAACTTAAAAATATGACATTTTAGTGTAGTATTGGTTTATTTGTCAATATATTATTCCAAGTGTGAAATCCAATGTAGTTCAGCTAAACAGACAGGTTTGTGTGAAAAGTGTTCTAAATGCTCAAAATCGTCGAATAAGTAGTAAAACAATCATTTTAAACCATATATTTCGATTTTTTCAAATGCTTTGAGCATTGTAAAAATATGGTGAAGTATTTCATTGAAAAAATTGAAAAATATGGTAAAATGATGTTTTACTGCAAATTTCGACGTTTGGAGCATTTAGAGCACTTCTACAGTTGTCTGATAAAAAAGTTGAATCCATTAATTTTTGCAAAATATCAGGTTTTGTCTTAAAAGTGTTAAATGTCCAAATCGTCGAATATGCAGTAAAACAATGATTTTACCATGTTTTTTTTATTTTTTCGTGCTTTGAAATTTATTAAAAATATATGAAATATGAAATCTTGAAATATAAGAAAATAGCTGAAGCATTGAAAACATCTCGAAAATATGGTAAAAATGAATGCTTTACTTTACTGCATATTTCGACGATTTGGAGCATTTTAGTAAAGGACACTTTCCAGAAAAAACCTGACATTTAGCTAAATTCAAGGATTTTACAAAAAAAAATTATGAGAATTGCTTGAAGGTGCTCTAATTGCTACAAATCGTCGAAATATGCAGTAAAACATCATTTACATATGTCGATTTTTTCAATGCTTCATCTATTTTTAAAAAACAGAAAAAGCCATTGAAAAAATCGAAAAATATGGTAAAATGATGTTTTACTGCATATTTCGACGATTTAGAGCATTTGGAACACTTCTCAGACAAACCTGATTTTTTAGCTAAAATTCCTGGATTTACAAACTTTTTTATCAGAATTACTGATAGAATTGAATTTTATGCTGAAAGTAACTTAAAAACGACATTTTAGTGTAGTATTGAGTCAATATATATTTAAATTGTGAAAATGCATGTATTTTAGCTAAAAAGAAAGGTTTGTGTGAAAAGTGCTCTAAATGCTATAAATCGTCGAAATATGCAGTAAAACATCATTTTACCATATTTTTCGATTTTTTCAATGCTTTTGCAATTTTTAAAAATAGCAAAGGCAATGAAAAAATGGAAAAATATGGTAAAATGATGTTTTACTGAATATTTCGACGATTTGGAGTGCATTTTGAGTCGACTTTTCACACAAACCTTTCCTTTTTCAAGCTAAAATACATGTATTTTCCCACTTGAAATATATGGTTGACAAATCAAAACTAAAATGTCATATTTTTAAGTAACTTTCAGCATAAAATCAATTCCATCATAATTCAGATAAAAAAGTTGAAAATCCATAATTTTAGCTCAAAAATCATGTTTGTTGAAAAGTGTTCTAAATGCTTCCAAATCGTGGAATATGCAGTAAAACATCATTTTACCAAATTTTTTGCGATTTTGTCAATGCTTTCGTGTATTATCGATATTTCAGGCATTTCAATTATATCATATATTTTTTAAAATACCAAAGCATTGAAAAAAAATCTAAAAATATGGCAGAATGATTTTTACCTGCAATTTCGACTATTAGAGCATTTAGACAACGTTCTCCCTGTTTTTTTAGCTAAAATTCATGATTTTCAAATTTTTAATATCAAATTACTGATGGAATAGAAATTTTGTACTGTAAACTTAAATAAGACATTATAGTGAAGTATTGAGTCTATATATAATTTCAATTGTGAAAATCCATGTAGTTTTAGCTAAAAAGACAGGTTATTGTGTAAAAGTGCTCTAAATGCCCAAATCATCGAATATCAGTAAAACATCATTTACCATATTCCCGATTTTTCAATCTTATTGCTATTTTTAAAAATACCTAAGCATTGGAAAAATCGAAAAATATGGTAAAATAATGTTTTACTGCATATTTCGACGATTTGGAGCATTTAGAGCACTTCTAGCAATTCTGATAAAAAAGTTTGAAAATCCATTAATTATAACTAAAATATCAGGTTTGTCTGAAAAGTGTTCTAAATGCTCCAATTCGTCGAAAAATGCAGTAAAACATGATTTTGCCATATTTTTCTATTTTTTCAATGCTTCAGCTATTTCATATATTTCAAGCATTTCATGTGTTTCATATATTTTTTAAAAATACCAAAAGCATTGAAAACATCAAAAAATTTGGCAAAAATGATGTTTTACTGGATATTTCGACGATTTAGAGCATTAAGAACACTTTTCAGACAAAACTGATTTTTTAGCTATAATTCATGGATTTTCTCACTTTTTTATCAGAACTACTGATGGAATTGAATTTTATGCTGTAAGTAACTTAAATATGACATTTTAGCGAAGTATTGTGTCAATATATATTTCAAGTGTGAAAATCCATGTATTTTAGCTAAAAAGAAAGGTTTGTGTGAAAAGAGCTCTAAATGCGCCGAATCGTCGAAATATGCAGTAAAACATTATTTTACCATATTTTTCGATTTTTTTCAATGCTTTTGCTATTTTTAAAACTTCTTGAAGCATTGAAAATATAAAAAAATATGGTAAAATGATGTTTTACTGTATATTTCGACGATTTGGAGCATTTAGAACACTTTTCAGACAAACATGATGTTTTACCTAAAATTCATGGATTTTCAAACTTTTTTATCAGAATTGCTAGAAGTGCTCTAAATGCTCCAAATCGTCGAAATATGCAGTAAAATATCATTTTCCCATATTTTCCGATTTTTTCAATGCTTCAGGTGTTTTTAAAAATAGCAAAAACATTGAAAAAATCGAAAAATGTCATAAAATGATGTTTTCCTGCATATTTCAACGATTTGGAACATTTTGAGCACTTTTCACACAAACCTTTCTTTTTAGCTAAAATACATGGATTTTCACACTTGAAATATATATTGACAAAATACTACACTAAAATGTCATATTTAAGTTACTTTCTGCATAAAATTCAATTCCATCAGTAATTCTGATAAAAAAGTTTGAAAACCCATGAATTTTAGGTAAAAAATGAAGTTTGTCTTATAAGTGTTCTAAATGCTCCAAATCGTCGAAATATGCAGTAAAACGTCATTTTACCATATTTTTCGATTTTTTCAATGCTTCATTTATTTCGGATATTTCAGGCATTTCACTTATTTCATACATTTTTTAAAAATACCAAAAGTATACAACAAATCGAAAAATATGGCAAAATGATGTTTTACTGCATATTTCGACGATTTGGAGCATTTAGAACACTTATAAGACAAACTTCAATTTTTTACCTAAAAATACATGGTTTTCAAACTTTTTTAATCAGATTACTGATGGAATTGAATTTTATGCAGAAAGTAACTTAAATATGACATTTTAGTGTAGTATTTTGTCAATATATATTTCAAGTGTGAAAATCCATGTATTTTAGCTAAAAAGAAAGGTTTGTGTGAAAAGTGCTCTAAATGCTCCAAATCATCGAAATATGCAGTAAAACATCATTTTACCATATTTTTCGATTTTTTCAATGCTTTTGCTATTTTTAAAATACCTGAAGCATTGGAAAAATCGAAAAATATGGTAAAATAATGTTTTACTGCATATTTCGACGATTTGGAGCATTTAGAGCACTTCTAGCAATTCGATAAAAAAGTTTGAAAAACCATTGATTTTAGCTAAAAACAGTTGTCCTGAAAAGTGTTCTAAATGCTCCAATTCGTCGAAATATGCAGTAAAACATCATTTTGCCATATTTTTCGATTTTTTCAATGCTTCAGCTATTTCATATATTTCAAGCATTTCATGTGTTTCATATATTTTTTAAAAATACCAAAAGCATTGAAAACATCGAAAAATTGGGCAAAAATGATGTTTTACTGGATATTTCGACATTTAGAGCATTAGAACACTTTTCAGACATGCTGATTTTTTAGGCTATAATTCAGCGGATTTTCTTACTTTTTATCAGAACTACTGATAGAAATTGAATTTTATGCTGTAAGTAACTTATATGAATATACATTTTAGAGAAGTATTGTGTCAATATATATTTCAAGTGTGAAAATCCATATATTTTAGCTAAAAAGAAAGGTTTGTGTGAAAAGAGCTCTAAATGCACGGAATCGTCGAAATATGCAGTAAAACATTATTTTACCATATTTTTTTCGATTTTTTTCAATGCTTTTATGCTATTTTTAAACAACCTGAAGGAAAAAGCATTGAAAATAATAAAAAAATATGGTAAAAATGATGGTTTATACCGTAAATTTCGACGATTTGGAGCATTTAGAAACACTTTTCAGACAAAAATGATGTTTTACCTAAAATTCGTGGATTTTTCAAACTTTTTACAGAATTGCTATAAGTGCTCTAATAATGCTCCAAATCGTCGACATATCATAAAATATCATTTTCCCATATTTTCCGAATTTTTTTCAATGCTTCAAGTTTATTTTTAAAAATACATAATCATTGAAAAAATCGAAAAATTCATAAAATGATGTTTTCCTGCATATTTTCAACGAATTTGGAACATTTTTGAGACAATTTTTCATTCATCCACACACTTCTTTTTAGTCTAAAAATACATAGATTTTCACACTTGAAATATATATTGACACAATACAACACTAAAATGTCATATTTAAGTTACTTTCTGCATAAAATTCAATTCTATCAGTAATTCTGAAAAAAAAGTTAGAAAACCCATGAATTTTAGCTAAAAAATGAAGTTTGTCTGATAAGTGTTCTAAATGCTCCAAATCGTCGAAATATGCAGTAAAACGTCATTTTACCATATTTTTCGATTTTTTCAATGCTTCATTTATTTCGGATATTTCAGGCATTTCACTTATTTCATACATTTTTTAAAAATACCAAAAGCATAGAACAAATCGAAAAATATGGCAAAATGATGTTTTACTGCATATTTCGACGATTTAGAGCATTTAGAACACTTCTCAGACAAACCTGATTTTTTAGCTAAAATTCATGGATTTTCAAACTTTTTTATCAGAATTACTGATGGAATTGAATTTTATGCTGAAAGTAACTTAAATATGACATTTTAGTGAATAATTGAGTCAATATACATTTCAATTGAGAAAATCCATGTATTTTAGCTAAAAAGAAAGGTTTGTGTGAAAAGTGCTCTAAATGCTCCCAATTGTCGAAATATGCAGTAAAACATCATTTTACCATACTTCCGATTTTTTCAATGCTTAAGGTATTTTAAAAATAAAGCAAAAGCATTGAAAAAATCGAAAAAAAATTGTAAAATGAATCTTTTACTGCATATTTTGACGATTAGGAGCATTTAGAGCACATTTCACACAAACCTTTCTTTTAAGCTAAAATACATTGAATTTCACACTTGAATATATCTTGACACAATACTACAACTAAAATATCATAATTAAGTTAACTTTCCAGTAAAATTCAATTCCATCATAATTCTGATAAAAAGTGAAAATCTATAAATTTTAGCTAAAAAATCATGTTTGTTTTGAAAAGTGTTCTAAATGGCTCCAAATCGTGAACTATGCAGTTAAAACGATCATTTTACGATATTTTTCGATTTTGTCAATGCTTCAGGTATTTCGTATATTTCAGGCATTTCATGCATATCATATATTTTTTAAAAATACCAAAAGCATTGAAAAAATGGAAAATATGGCAAAATGATGTTTTACTGCATATTTCGACGATTTGGAGCATTTATAGCACTTTCCTCACAAACCTTTCTTTTTAGCTAAAATACATGGATTTTCACACTTGAAATATATATTGACACAATACTACACTAAAATGTCATATTTAACTTACTTTCAGCATAAAAATCAATTCTATCAGTAATTCTTATAAAAAAGTTTGAAAATCCATGAATTTAAGCAAAAAAATGAGGTTTGTCTGAAAAGTGTTCTAAATGCTCCAAATCGTCGACATATGCAGTAATAACATCATTTATCATATTTTTCGATATTTTCAATGCTTTTGCTATTTTTAACAAAACTGAAGCATTGATAAATTGTAAAATATGGTAAAATATGTTTACTGCATATTTCGTACGATTTGAGTCATTTAGAAGCACTACTAGCAGTACTGATAAAAAAGTTGAAAATCCATTAATTAGCTAAATATCAGGTTTGTCTGAAAGTGTTCTGATGCCTCCAAATCCGTCGAAATAGCGTAAAACATCATTTTAAACCATTATTTTTTCGATTTTTCAATGCTTCTGCTATTTCAATATATTTCAAGCATTTCATATATTTTTTAAAAATACCAAAAGCATTTGAAAAAATCGAAAAAATAGGTAAAATCATGTTTTACCGCATATTTCGGAGATTTTTGGGAGCATTTATAGAACACTTTTCAGCCTAACTGATATTTAGCTAAAATTAATGGATTTTCAAACTTTTTATCAGAAATTGCTAGAAGTGTTCTAAATGCTCCAAAATCCCGAAATAAGCAGTAAAACAATCATTTTACCATAATTTTTTACGATTTTTTCAATGCTTCAGGTATTTTAAAATAGCAAAAGCATTGAAAAAATCGAAAAGTTATATATGTTACAATGATGTTTACAGCATATTTCCGACGACTGAGCATTTTAGAGAAATTTTCAAACAAACCTTTCTTTTAGCTACATTAATGGATTTATTCAACAATTGAAATATATATTGATCTCAGAAGTTTCTAAATAGCACTAAATCCGTCCGAAATGTGCAGTAAAACATAATTTTTGGTCCATATTTTTCGATTTTTCAATGCTTTTGGCATTTTTAATAAAAATATAAGAAATATAATGAAATGCCTGAAATATACGAAAACCTGAAGCGTTGAAAAAAATCGAAAAATATGGTAAATGATGTTTTAACTGCATATTTGACGATTTGAGCATTTAGAACACTTTTTCAGACAAACTCATTTTTTAGCTAAATTTTCTTGGATTTTCAAATTTCAATTTTATCTGAATTACTGATGGAAAGAATTATGGCTGAAAGTAACTTAAATATGACATTTTAGTGTAGTATTGTGACAACAAATATTTCAAGTGTGGGAAAAATCCATGTATTTTAGCTAAGAAGAAAAGTTTGTGTGAAAAAGTGCCTCTAAATGCTCCAATCGTCGAAATATTCAATAAAAACATCATTTTTACCAATTTTTTCGATTTTTTCCCAATTGCCTTTTGCTAATTTTTTAAAAATAGCAAAAGCATTGAAAAAAAAGAAAAATAATGGTAAATGATGTTTTTACTGCATATTGTCGATATTTATAGCATTTAGAGCACTTTTCACGCAAACCTTTCTTTTTAGCTAAAATCATGGATTTTCACAATTGAAATATATATTGACTCAATACTACACTAAAATGTCGTTTTTAAGTTACTTTCAGCATAAAATTCAATTCTATCAGTAATTCTGATAAAAAAGTTTGTAAATCCAGGAATTTTAGCTAAAAAATCAGGTTTGTCTGAGAAGTGTTCTAAATGCTCTAAATCGTCGAAATATGCAGTAAAACATCATTTTGCCATATTTTTCGATATTTTCAATGCTTTTGGTATTTTTAAAAAATATATGAAATATATGAAATCCGTGAAATATACGAAATACCTGAACCATTGACTAAATCGACAAATATGGTAAAATGATGTTTTACTGCATATTTCCACGATTTGGAGCATTTAGAACTCTTTTCAAACAAACCTGATTTTTTAGCTAAAATTCAGGAATTTTCAAACTTTTTTATCAGAATTACTGATGGAATTGAATTTTATGCTGAAAGTAACTTAAATATGACATTTTAGTGTATATTGCGTCAATAATATATTTCATTGTGAAAATCCATGTTTTTTAGCTAAAAAGAAAGGTTTGAGTGAAAAGTGCTCTAAAGTCCAATCGTCGAAAATGCAGTAAAAACATCATTTAAACCATATTTTTATTTCGATTCTGTCAATGCTTTTGCTATTTTGAAAATACCTTAAGCAGTGAAAAATCGAAAAATATGGTAAAATGATGTTTTACTGCATGTTTTGACGATTTGGAGCATTTAGAGCACTTCTAGCAATTCTCATAAAAAAGTTCTTGAAAATCCGTGAATTTAGCTAAAAAATAGGTTTTGTTGAAAAGTGTCTAAATGCACGCAATTGGGAAATATGCAGTAAAACATCATTTTACCATATTTTTCGATTTTGTCAATGCTTCAGGTATTTCGTATATTTCACGCATTTCATATATTTCATATATTTTTTAAAAATACCAAAAGCATTGAAAAAATCGAAAATATAGGCAAAATGATGTTTTACTGCATATTAGACGATTTTAGAGCATTTAGAACACATCTCAGAGAAACCTGATTTTTTAGCTAAAATTCATGGATTTTCAAACTTTTTTATCAGAATTAGTGATAGAATTGAATTTTATGCTGAAAGTAACTTAACTACTCATTTTAGTGTAGATTGAGCCTATAAATATTTCAATTGTGAAAAATCCATGTATTTTAGCCTAAAATGACAAGATTGTGAGAAAAGGGCTCTAAATGCTCCAAAATCGTCCCCAACCCCCCCCCCCTTTTTTAAATATGCAGAAAACTTTCATTTTACGCATTTTTTCGATTTTTCAATGCTCCAGATATTTTCAAAAAGCAAAAGCATTGAAAAAAATCGAAAAATATGGTAAAATGATGTTACTGCATTTTTGACGATTTGGAGCATTTAGAGCACATTTCGCACAAACCTTTCTTTTTTAACTAAAATACATGGATTTTCACATCTTGCAATATATATTGACACAATTAAAAAAAAAACTCCTACACTAAAATGTCATATTAATGAGTTACCTTATCAGCATAAAATTCAATTCCATTAGTAGTTCTGATAAAAAAGTGTGAACATCAATGAATTTTAGCTAAAAAATCAAGTTTTTTCTGAAAGTGATATGATGCGCAAAAATCGTCGAAATATGCAGTAAAAACCATTCCATTTTGCCATATTATTCCGATGTTTTCAATGCTTTGGTAATTTTTAAAAAAATATAGAAATATATGAAATGTTTGAATATGTGAAAAGCTGAAGCATTGAAAAAAATCGAAAAATATGGTAAAATGATGTTTTACTGCATATTTCGACGATTTGGAGCATTCAGAACACTTTTCAGACAAACCTCATATTTTAGCTAAAATTAATGGATTTTCAAACTTTTTTATCAGAATTGCTAGAAGTGCTCTAAATGCTCCAAATCGTCGAAATATGCAGTATAACATCATTTTTCCATATTTTTCGATTTTTTCAATGCTTCAGCTATTTAATATATTTCAAACATTTCATATATTTCATATATTTTTTAAAAATACCAAAAGCATTGAAAACATCGAAAAATATGGCAAAATGATGTTTTACTGCATATTTCGTCGATTTAGAGCATCTATAACACTTTTCACAAAAACTGATTTTTTATCTAAAATTCATTGATTTTCACACTTTATTTATCAGAACAACTAATGGAATGAATTTTATGCGGAATTAACCCATTAAATATGACATTTATGTAGTATTGTGTCAATATATATTGCAAGTGTGAAAATCCATGTATTTTAGTTAAAAAGAAAGGTTTGTGCAAAAAGTGCTCTAAATGCTCCAAATCGTCAAAATATCGTAAAAAACATCCTTTTACCATAATTTCGCGATTTTTCAATGCTTTTGTCCTATTTTTTGAAAATAATCGAATCATTGACAAAAATCGAAAAAAAAATGGTAAAATGATGTTATACTGCATAAATAGACGATTTGGAGCATATAGACAACTTTTTTCACAAAAAACCATATCATTTTAGCTAAAATACATGGATTTTCACAATTGAAACATATATTGGCCAATACTACACTAAAAAGGTTGTATTTAAGTTAATTTCAGCATAAAATTCACTTCTATCACTAATTCAGATAAAAAAGTTGAAAATCATGAAATTTAGCTAAAAAACAGGATTCTCTGATAAGTGTCTAAATCTCAAAATCGGTCTAAATATGCAGTAACACATCATTTTGCCATATTTTTCGATATTTTCAATGCATTTGTATTTTTAAAAAATATATGAAAATATTAAATGCCCGTGAAATATACCAAATAACATGAGCATTTACAAAATCGAAAATATGGTAAAATGATGTTTTACTGCATATTTCACATTTTGGAGCATTAGAACACTTTTCAAACAAACCTATATTTTAGCTAAAATTCAGGATTTTCAAAACAACTTATTTTATCAGATACTGATGAATTGAATTTTATGCTGAAAAGTAACTTAAATATGACATTTTAGTGTAGTATAGTTCAATATATATTCAAGTGTGGAAATCCCATGTATTTTAGCTAAAAAGAAAAGGTTTGTGTGAAAAAGTGTTTCTAACTGCTCCAAACGTCCGAAATAGCAGTAAAACATCATTTTAACCATCTTTTTCGGATTTTTTCAATGCTTTTGCTATTTTTAAAAATACGTGAAGCATTGAAAAATTGAAAACATGGTAAAATGAAGATCTACTGCAAATTTCGACGATTTGGAGCATCAAAAGCACTTTCTAGCAGTTCTGATAAAAAAGTTGAAAATCCATTAATTTTTGCTAAAATATCAGTTTGTCTGAAAAGTGGTTTAAAATGCTCTACCAAATCGTCGCAATATCAGTAAAACATGATTTACCTATTTTTCGATTTTTTCATGCCTTTGGTATTTTAAAAAGTATATGAAATATGAAGTGCTTGAAATAACAAGAAATATAGCTGAGTATGAGAAACATCGAAAAATATGGTAAAATGATGCTTATACGCATATTCCGACGCCGATCTGGAGCAGTAGGACACTTTCAGACAAACTGACATTTTTAGCTAAAATTCATGGATTTTAACAAAAAAATGATGAGAATTGCTTGAAGGTGCTCTACATGCTACAAATCGTCGAAAGATGCAGTAAAACAACATTTTACCATATTTTCGATTTTTCAATGCATCCAGGTATTTTTTAAAATAGCAAAAGCATTGAAAAAAATGGAAAAATATGGGAAAATATGTAATTACTGAATATTTCGACGATTTGGGAGCATTTAGAGAATTTTCACCCAAACCTTTCTTTTTAGCTACAATAGCATGGATTTCACACTTGAAATATATGTTGACACAATACTACACTAAAATGTCATATATAAGTTACTGGTCAGTATAAAAATAAAAAATACAATTCCATCAGTAATTCGATTAAAAAAGTTTAAATCCATAATTTTAGCTAAAAAATCATGTTTGTTTGAAAAGTGTTCTAAATGCTCCAAATCGGTGGAAATAAGCAGTAAAACATATTTTACCATATTTTTCGATTTGTCAATGCTTTAGGAATTTCGTATATTTCAGGCATTTCATTCAAACATATATTTATTAAAAAATACCAAAAGCATTGAAAAAAATCGAAAAATATGGCAAAATGATGTTTTACTGCATATTTCGACGATTTAGAGCATTTAGAACGCTTCTCAGACAAACCTGGTTTTTTTAGCTAAAATTCGTGGATTTTCAAACTTTTTTATCAGAATTACTGATGGAATAGAATTTATGCTGTAAGTAACTTAAATATGACTTTTTATGTAGTATTGAGTCAATATATATTTCAATTGTGAAAATCCATGTATTTTAGCTAAAAAGAAAGGTTTGCGTGAAAATTGCTCTAAAAGCTCCAAATCGTCGAAATTTGCATAAACATCATTTTTTTCCATATTTTTTTTTTCGATTTTTTTCGAATGCTTTGCTATTTTAAAACTACCTACAGCATTGAAAAATTGAAAAAATATGGTAAAATAATGTTTTAACTTCATATTGTCGAAGACGATTTGGAGAGCATTTAGAGCACTTATAGCAGTTTCCTGATAAAAAGTTGAAAAATCCATTAATTTTAGCTAAAAAAATCATGTTTGTTTGAAAGTGTTATAACATGCTCCAAAATCGTGGAAATAGGCAGTAAAACATCATTTTACCATATTTTTTCGATTATTCAATGCTTCAGGTATTTCGTAGATTTCAGGCATTTCAGTATATCATATATTTTTAAAAACACCGAAAGCATTGAAAAAATCGAAAAAATATGGCAGAACTGATGATTTTTTAACTGCCATAATTCGACGATTTAGAGCATTTTAGAACACTTCTCACCTGTTTTTTTTTAAGCTAAATTCATGGATTTTCCCAACTTTTTAACAGAATTACTGGATGGAATAGAATTTTGTACTTAAGTAACTTAAATATGACATATTCACTAAGTATTGATCAATATATATCTTCAATTGTGAAAATCCCAATGTTTTTTAGCTAAAAAAAAGGTTTGTGTGAAAAGTGCTCCTAATTGCTCCAAATTCATCGAAAAATGCAGTAAAACATCATTTTACTCATATTTTTCCGATTTTTTTCAATTGCTTTAGCTATTTTTAAATACCTGAAGCATTGAAAAATCGAAAAAATGTAAAATAATGTTTTAACAGCCATATTTTCGACAATTTGAGCATTTAGATCATCTAAGCATTCTGATAAAAAAAGATTTGAAAATCCATTAATTTTTAGCTAATAATCAGGTTTGTCTGAAAAGGTTCAAAATGCGCCCAATTCGTCGAAATATGCAGTAAAACATCATTTTTGCCATATTTTTTCGATTTTTTCAATGCTTCAGCAATCAAATATTTCAAGCATTTCATGTGATTTACATAATATTTTTTAAAAATACCAAAAGCATGAAAACATCGAAAATTTGGCATAAAATGAAGTTTTATGCTGCATATTTCGACGATTTAGAGCATTTAGAACATTTTCAGACAAACTGATTTTTTTTAGCTATAATTCATGATTTACTCATTTTTATTCAGAACTACTGATGGAACTGAATTTATGCTGTAAGTAACTTAATATGACATTTAGTGAAGTATTGTGTCAATATATATTTCAAGTGTGAAAATCCAAGTAAATAAGCTAAAAAGAAAGATTTGTGTAAAAAGAGCTCTAAATGCGACGAATCGTCGAAATATGCACTAAAACATTATTTTACCATATTTATTTCGATTTTTTCAATGCTTTTGATATTTTTAAAACTACCTGAAGCTTTGAAAAAATCAAAAAAAATGGTAAAATGATGTTTTACTGTATATTTCGACGATTTGAGCTTTTAGACCACTTTACATACAAAACAGGATGTTTAGCTAAAATACATGGTTTTTCAAACTTTTTTATCAGAATTGCCTATAATGCTCTAAATGCTCCAAATCGTCGAAATATGCGGTAAAACATCATTTTCCCATATTTTCCGATTTTTTCAATGCTTGAGGTATTTTTAAAAATAGCAAAAGCATTGAACAAATCGAAAAATGTCGTTGTCGTAAAAGATGTTTTCAGCCTGCATATACTTCAACGATTTGGAACATTATTGGGCCTTTTCCACCAAACCTTTCTTTAGCTAAATCAAATGGATTTCACACATGAAATATATATTGACACAATACTACAATAAAAAGTCATATTTAAGTTACTTTTCCGCATAAAATTCAATTCCCAAACAGTAATTCTGAATAAAAAGTTTCAACACCCTGAATTTTAGCTAAAAAATGAAGTTTTGTCTGATTTAGTGTTCTAAATGCTACAAATCGTCGAAAATGCATTAAAACATAATTTTAACCATATTTTTCGATTTTTTCAACGCTTCAGGTATTTCGTATATTTCAGGCATTCAATTATTTCATGACATTTGATAAAAATACCAAAAGCATAGACAAATCGAAAAATATTGCAAAATGAGGTTTTACCTTGCATATTCGACGATTTAGAGGCATTTAGAACACTTCTCAGACAAACCTGATTTTTTAGCTAAAATTCAGAATTTCCAAACTTTTTTAATCAGAATTACTGATCGAATTGAATTTTATGCTAAAGTAACTAATATGACATTTAGTGATAATGTGTCAATATACATTTCATTGTGAAATCCTTGTATTTAGCTAAAAAGAAAGTTGGTGTGAAAAGTGGGGGGGGGGCCCCCCCTATCTAAATGCTCCCAATTGTCGAAATATGCCAGGAAAACATCATATTGCCATATTTTTTCGATTTGGTTCATGCCTAATGTATTTTTAAAAATAGCAAAAGCATTGAAAAAAGCGAAAATATGTAAAAATGATGTTTTTTACTGCATATTTCGACGATTTGGAGCATTTAGAGCACTTTTCACGCAACCTTTCTTTTTAGCTAAAAACATGATTTTCACACTTGAAATATATGTTACACAAATTACACTAAAATGGCATATTTAAGTACTTTCAGTCAATTCATTCCATCAGTACTTCCTGATAAAAAAGTTTGAAATCCATAAATATTAGCTAAAAAATCATGTTTTATTGTAAAAGTGATTCTAAATGCTCCAATCGTGGAAATATGCAGTAAAACATCCATTTTTACGATATTTTTCGATTTTGTCACTGCTTCAGGTATTTCGTATATTCAGGCATTTCATGCATATTCATATATTTTTGAAAATACCAAAAGCATTGAAAAAATCGAAAAATATAGGCAAAATGATGTTTTACTGCATATTCGACGATTTAGAGCAGTTAGCACACTTCTCAACAAACCTGGTTTATTAAGCTAAAATTCATGGATTTTTCAAACTTTTTTTATCAGAAATTACTGATGGAATAGAATTTTAGAGCTGTAACTCAAATATGACATTATTAGTGGTAGAAATATTCAATATAAAATTTCAATTATGAAAATCCGTGTATAGCACAAGAAAGGTTTTTTGTTAAAAGTGCTCTAAATGCTCCCAATCGACGAAATATCAGTAAAACATCATTTTTCCATATTTTTTTCGATTTTTCAATGCTTTTGTTATTTTTTAAAAATAGCAAAAGCATTGAAAAAATCGAAAAATATGGTAAAATGATGTTTTACTGCATATTTCGATGATTTGGAGCATTTAGAGCACTTTTCACACAAACCTTTCTTTTTAGCTAAAATACATGGATTTTCACAATTGAAATATATATTGACTCAATACTTCACTAAAATGTCATATTTAAGTTACAGTACAAAATTCTATTCCATCAGTAATTCTGATAAAAATTTGAAAATCCATGAATTTTAGCTAAAAAACCAGGTGAGAAGTGTTCTAAATGCTCTAAATCGTCGAAATATGCAGTAAAACATCATTCTGCCATATTTTTAGATTTTTTCAATGCTTTTGGTATTTTTAAAAAATATATGATATACATGAAATGCCTGAAATATACGAAATACCTGAAGCATTGACAAAATCGAAAAATATGGTAAAATGATGTTTTACTGCATATTTCCACGATTTGGAGCATTTAGAACACTTTTCAAACAAACATGATTTTTTAGCTAAAATTCATGGATTTTCAAATTTTTTTATCAGAATTACTGATTGAATTGAATTTTTTGCTGAAAGTAACTTAAATATGACATTTTAGTGTAGTATTGTGTCAACATATATTTCAAGTGTGAAAATCCATGTATTTTAGCTAAAAAGAAAGGTTTGTCTGAAAAGTGCTCTAAATGCTCCAAATCGTCGAAATATGCAGTAAAACATCATTTTACCATTTTTTTCGATTTTTTCAATGCATTTGCTATTTTTAAAAATACCTGAAGCATTGAAAAAAATCGAAAATATGGTAAAATGATGTTTTACTGCATATTTCGACAATTTGTAGCATTTAGAGCACTTCTAGCAATTCTCATAAAAATTTTTGTAAAATCCATGAATTTTAGCTAAAATGTCAGGTTTGTCTGAAAAGTGTTCTAACTGCTCCAAATCGTCGAAATATGCAGTAAAACATCATTTTACCATATTTTTCGATGTTTTCAATGCTTCAGCTATTTCATATATTTCAAGCATTTCATATATTTCATATATTTTTTAAAAATACCAAAAGCATTGAAAACATCGAAAAATATGGCAAAATGATGTTTTACTGCATATTTCGATGATTTAGAGCATTTAGAAAACTTTTCAAACAAAACTGATTTTTTAGCTAAAATTCATGGATTTTCACACTTTTTTATCAGAACTACTGATGGAACTGAATTTTATGCTGAAAGTAACTTAAATATGACATTTTAGTGTAGTATTGCGTCAATATATATTTCAAGTGTGAAAATCCATGTATTTTAGCTAAAAAGAAAGGTTTGTATAAAAAGTGCTCTAAATGCTCCAAATTGTCGAAATATGCAGTAAAACATCATTTTACCATATTTTTCAATTTTTTCAATGCTTTTGCTATTTTTAAAAATCCGAAGATT
>NW_026506360.1:0-48042 GCF_026875155.1 Cherax quadricarinatus
CCCCCCCCCCCACACTTTCCCTCATCACCTCCCCATTGTTCGTATCGCTCTTGGCTGTGGGGACAGGCTGCGCAGTAGCTCCTGACTCTGTTGATTGCTGCGCAGTTTTCCTCAGTGCACTCACAATGGCGGAAGGTGCACATAGGCGAGTCAACACCGTCTCCCTTAAATTGGTGACAGGCTCGTTCAACAATCAGAATAAAACATCTACTGCTTACTGCAAATACTCCGAGATACATATGGTATAAATAATGAAGACCCTTTTATGGTGTCTTTTTGAACGGCAATTCGAGGCTTTTGGTCAAATTCAGACAAAATAGTACTACGAAAATATGGTTGCCATTTATTCGGGAAGTGATCAAAACCTTTTAATTTCCTGGTGTCACTGTTCGCCTTCACGACGTCTCCCATTTTTACACCTGGATAAAGGGTACAAACGTTCCTTTTGAGGTGGACGAGAGTGATTTGGGGAAATTGTTTTTGCACGCAAAGGCACGGTTCATATGGCAACTATGGGACGGTTGGCATGATGTCCTCTAGTTGGTAGCTGGAGGGGTCTTTCTCCCTGAAATGTCCCTCAAGCACCCATATTCCTCGTATGTGGTTTGGGAGGACTTTCGAACGCAAGTGTACGTTACGTACCAGGACAAAGGTTACGTGCAGGCTTTGTGGGATGTATGACCATATGGCGGTGCAATGCCTACAAGACTGATAAAACGACGGAAGTAAGCCGGTTTGATGTTTCAAACGGAGCACGATAATATGCTGCTGCTAAAACAACAACATATATTGCCTCGTAATTCATGGGAGTAGGGTAGAGGGTGAGGTTGAAGACTCGCCGATATGTCTAACCCTCCCTGGTGCAGTGGAGGACGTGGCGTGGTATCGGCGACGACAGGGGAAAGACCTCGTTCATACCCCAGGTTGACGTGGAGCAATCTATTCAAGAAGTTCTGAATGTTTTTTTGGATGCTTCCACATCTTGAGGGGCTTCACGTGGTTTAGGGGATGTAAGTGTGAAGGAAAAGGGACGGGGCATCCCCCGGGCATATTGCAAAACATCGGGTTGTGGTATGGAAGTTCATAGAAACAACATTCTGAAGATGAGATGGATACTGGCCGCAGTTTTCCCTAAGAGAGTGGCGGTGATATCTGACTCTCAAGATGTTTTGACAACCAGGAACAACGGTCGGGAACAAAGCAGGTGCGATGTGACTCGTAAGACAAGGGCAAATCTACATGTGTTCAGATGTCAAGGAAACGACCGGGGGGTGGGGAAAAGGGGGAAAGACACAAGGAACCAAGAATGTCAAGGTATCCAAGGTAAACCTCCAATGAAATGTTCAAGTTCCTTACTTTAAATATAAATGGGTTACGGTCGTTGAAAAACGTAAGTATTTGGAGGTTTTGTTAAAAAATTATGTACCCATGTTGTATTCTTACAAGAACACAATTTAAAACTTTTAGGGAATTGTTTGATTTCCCGAATATAATTTTTGTACATGGGCTTTCTAAAAGACTGAAAGGTGGTGTTAGCAGTGTTAGTTTTAAAAGGGGTGCCCGTTTTTCTTTGCAAACATATGAGTGGGAGAGGAGGGAGGTTGTTAGGGTTTTATGGGTTTTGGGGGGGTACGGTGGCCTTCCTGGGGGGGTACGGACCGGCGGAAGGTGACATGCGTGTAAAAAATGCGTTTTTTAGGGACGTGTTGGTGAACCATTTAAGATCACGCCAGTCGTCACGAAATTTTTGGGGTGATTGGAATTGCATTGAATCGTCGCAAGGATGTCGAACCGAGAGGAGAGGTTTTTTTTCAGGAAAATTTAGGGGACCTTTTCCGGAGTGTTAATGTTACGGATGTGGGGGGGAGGGGATGAGGGTGGGGTCAGCATAGTTCGTTAGAAGGGAGTAACGAAAGCTGGTCCATTACGTTTCAGGGGTGCAGCGTCAAGTTTACGGTGCAAAATGTAGCTTTTCCGATCACAGTGGGAAGGTTCCACTTCTCAGGAAAAATTCATCATAAAAAAATTGCCCAATTTTTTCTGCCCTTCCCGGGGGATTCAGTCTCGGTGATGGTTGAGGGGATAGACGTGTCGGGGACTGACCACTAATTCACAGGCCTACCCTTTTCCCCACGAAATTCCTTTAAAACTCCTACTTTTGGGAAAGACCTTCATTTGAAACTTTTATGTGCGAGCTTGACTAATTTTTATACCTAGCAAACACGGGAAAAATTTTTTCCCCTTTTTGCAAAGGCCCTCACAGCCTGCTTCCCCCTCCCTTTCTTTGACCTCACCCTTTGCCCTATCAAAATAGATGTAAGCAATTTTGCTAGTCCACGCTACCGTGCCCTCAAAATGCTCACAACTCATCGCTTTGAAAACCAAAATAACGACGAAGGGGCAGCCCAAATGAGGGGGAACCCAGTGTCCACCACAAAAATTTCGTCCTTCACTCCAAGACACGGTGTAAAAGTTTTGCAAGCTTGGAGTGAAACAATCTTTCGATATTGCAGGGTGGGTAATCTTGAAAAATTCTGCCTCGCCTTCCCTTGAGCGGGGCACTGAAATCCCCTGCCTAGACTTTCCCCCATATTGACTATTGAAAAAGGGAATGTGCGTGCTCAGTTACCCTGCGTTCTCCTGTATCCCCAACTCTTTTTAACTCCCCGTTCGCCTCTTCAACGACGTGCAGTGTAGAGGTATTTTGCTCCCCCGTGGTACTCGAATATGTGATTCCGCAATTCTGCGATTTGTTGTAACTTTTTGAGAGTGGATTACGTAAATTAGGACTTGTGTACCCAGTCCCTACGTGGGTTTTAAAATGAGTAGGAATGTCTGGCCTGCGGGTGCCTTGAAAATGGCACTATAGACCCGCATGCCACTTAACCCAACTGCGTTGTCTGAGGGGGGGAAAATTCCCTTCCTCACTTTCTATTCACCGGGTATCCCTTTAAACTCCGCCTTTCTACATAGGGGAAAAGGGCGAGTTTAGCTGACCCAGGCCAAACAGCCTCCAAGCCACCAGTGAAGGCCAAGGCAAACTTGTTTCTGAACCCCGAATCCCTTTTGAACGTTCAAAAGGTCCGGCCGTACCTTCGGTGTTGTGAGAACTAGTTCTTATTTAAAAAATTTGTGTCATTCCAAGACCGATGCTAGATTTTTTTAAGTGGCAGGTTTGGATTAACAATAGACGGGGTTTGGTAACTCCCCAAACGACGGGGCCCAGGAATGACCTTGAAAATTGCACTGCGACCTGCAGGCCACTTACACCCTATTCCGTGTCTAGCGGGGGAAATATCCTTTCCTTGCCCTTCCCCTTCCTCGTTTTGGGAACTCAGCCGTTGCCCTATTTGCTTGGCTAAGGCGGTTTTTTTTTTTTTTTGCCAGACCACATGGTGCTTGATCCCCGTTCCCTGTGCCGCACTCCGCTCTCTTGCGATGCCCAAAAAATAACAAAAGCCAAATACCGGACGGGAACGATCACCTTGACTTTGTAAAGGGTCCAAGTGGGACCAAACGTTCGTAAGCTTCTCTCTTTTAGTGCGGTTTTTGTGTATTGCGAGTGTCCCCTGTGTGCCGCCTGCCCCTGCCAAGAGGGGTCCGGGTGGTTGGGCCGGATTGGTGAGCACAGTAAACAAGTTTGGGGGCGCACAAAAAAGCTAGCCAGAACAAGCTAAGCAGCCGCAGAATACTGTCCTGGGGCCGCATGTCTGTATACTTCTGCAGTTTTGTGGCATCCGTGTTTCCGTAGGGGTTTGGAACAATTTGCGAGCATTGCAGTGCGACATTTGAGTGGAATGCCAAGTTCACTTATAAACATAGTAAGCTTGGGGGATTGGCTTTAACAGTGAACTTCATCGTCAACGGTGTAGAAGTGTGGGTGCTGCTTTCCCCCCAACAGAAATTTGCCCATTTGTAACCCCTGAAAATAAGATTTTAAAAGGCCAGGTGTACTTCAGTGTAGTACCCTTACTTTTGAAAAACGTGTAAACATGCTCTGCCAGGTAACTGAACTATTAAATACGGTTACATAATTAAGTTGCTTGTCCTGTGTCATTGCTGTGTTTTCAAAATACATTTTCTCGTTCAACTAAAAACTTTACTCTAAATTCCCAGTAATTTTTCAAATTGCAGTTTTCATCGTGATGTGAGTGGTAACTTATGCTTTGTTTTTTTACTGTAACAACTTACTCCTGCATAATTTTCATTTTATGAATATTTCTCTTGAGAAATTTGGGTTACCTTTAACTGTTTTAAGAAAGAGTCAGCCTTTTACATCTATGTTCCTTGCCATCGATCTAGGGGGTTTAGGCCATTTAAAAATTGTAAATAAAAATTTCAATCTTATACTTCTATTTATACATTGTGAAAATTTTTTTAGACTATTTGATCAAGGATTGTAGGTTTAATTTCTGATAACCTTTTTAAATGATGCGACGCGCATGACACAAAATAAAAACATTAAAACCGGGAACTCCGAAGCTGGGCCTAGTGTGTGCCCTTTGAAATTATGTTTTTATACACCAGGTGTACCACCTCCCAAAATTTTTTTTACATCAACAAAATGTATTCAATGATAAGTTACACTTGGTGTACTTTAACACTTGTCATACATAGAAATGCGTGTTAAGGAGATTGTTTAGGTAGGTTTCTATCTACAGCTGCCATTTTGTTTGCATACATGATAACATAGTAACGTGTGAGTACCCAGGATGGAAAAGGGAAGTCAAACCAAGTTTTTATTCATTGTCATTGAAAATCACCTAGTTTTTTTTTTTTTTTTTTTTTTTTTTTTTTTTTTTTTTGTTTTTTTTTTTTTTTTTAGAATTTTTTACAATCTATTTTTTGGGATAAGGGGTTGTCTTCAGATTCATTGTGAGTCGCAAATTTTATTTTTCAGGGGTACATTAGGGGGCAGACCGAACTATCTAAAGGGGAAAATTATCATTTGCCCTATGTTAATGTGATTAAAATGTCAGAATTCAATTTAATGCTCAATATCCCTATTTTCTCCTCTCTCTCTCCCTCTTCTCCTCCTCTTTTTTCATTTTTGAATTTGTGATAGGGTGAAAGACCCGCCTGTACCACCTTATATCATTATAGTACCATATTTTTTTAACACACATACAAGGGGCCTGAGGTGTTTTTGGGGGGGTGGTGTCTTTATTGATGGGGTGGTCTGGTTGAGTATGGTTGGGAGGGTTTATTAAAACTTGAGCACTTGTGCTTGTATCATTTTGGATTTTCTGACTTTGTATGAATATTTGCTCTTGCATAAGCTAAAAGGGGAAACAAATATCATTTTTGGAAAACATGGCAAATGTCATAGGGGAAACCTATTTCTCAGGGGATGGAAATGATGATAGCTTCCAGACCTTTAAAAGAAACAAAAGAAAAAAAGTGAAAAGGGCAGACTCGACGTAGTCGACTCATTGACCGACACAATGTATACAAAGCCTTGGGCAAAAGGGGCTGCAAGAAGTCTTTTTAAAAGGGAAAAATGTGTTAAGCTGAACTTCCCGACAAACCCCCTCCTGCTAATGGCATGGCTATGGAAGCTTAAACAAGCATCCAACTAAAGGGATCCAATTTAGGAAAAAAAACACACAACTTTGTGTTGTGGAACAAAAATGAAGAGTGATCAATGATCTTTTTGTACACCTTAGGGGGATATTAAGCTGCTCCACCTCAATAACACTCACCATTTAAAAAATGGTCATATAAAAATTTTTTGGGATCCCTTCTCATGGACCCACCCCAAAGACTCTAAGGAGCATATTCAAGCCTAAAAGACTTAAAGGAAAACCCCAAATTATTGCCATTTGGGGTGGGCCTTGCCCCCCCCCCCGGAAATTCTGGGTGCATGTTTACTTTTCCCAAAACATCGAAGTGTACCTACCCCCAAAAAGTAGGTGTTAAAAAAGCCAGCACTAGGGCCATGTTGCAGTAACTGTGGAATACTACATTTTGGGTGGTAAGTGTGCGGGGAAACATTCCATTAAGAAGACAGTAGGCCCTACAGCCAAAAAATTTAAATGTATTAACTGAAAGAATTTGGGGGTTACAGTTTCCCAAAAGGGACTGCATCAAACCCAAAAAACCCTTCGAGGTAAACCTAAACAGTCCTTTAATTAACGGGGAATGGGCCACCCATCTCCACACCCAGATCTGAACTGAACCTCTGCAAAGTGTGCAAAACCCCACCTCACGCAAAAAATTCGGTGATACCAAATGCCATCAAAAACACCACTGTAGGCTAGCCATCCCTGCAGCACAATGGAAACGGGTCTCCCACTAAGATACCTATGGTACCCCTAAAAGGGGGTATTTTTCATTTCCCCCAAACACCAACACAACATCAGACGGACACCACACGGTAACCTCCCTGGAAATTGGAGATATCAATCACGGGAGAAATGAATGATGAAACAGAGAACACTAATGTAACCTTGGGACCTTTAAGTGTAGGGGTTTAAAAAAAGCACTAAAACCCGAAAGGGCCCTCCTCCGGAGAGGCATTGGATTTGCCCGACCTTCTCAATTATTAAAAACCTTTCCAGAAAAAAAATTGAGATCTTGAACAATCCGGGCAAGTTTTTTTAAATTTTTAACAGGGTGATCTCTTGAGCATGGTGAAAAATGTCAAAAAGGGACAATCCCGTTCAGCTTTCCGCAATTTTTGAGAAAGAACCCCTAACTTTTCCTTCAAAAATTTCCTTATAACTGGCTGCCAAATGCCGAAAAAAAACTTAAAAAAAAAGGTTCGAAAATAAAGACGTCAAAATATGCTATTTTCTCTTAAGTGTCTGCACACTGCAGTCAAAACATAATGTTTTACCCCTTTTAGCAAAGATTTTAATAACTCACTACAATGGAACATTACAAATCTTTTTCATGGAACATTGCTTCCACGGAAGCGGTTGCCTACTTAATCATATTATGCAACCAAAAATTTATTCATCTGTTTTCAGGAAAGTAGTTGAAAGATGGAGCACCCCACCAAACTTGCCCGGGTATGCAGCTTTTAACCCAAGGTCAACCAACTGTTTTGTGATGTATGTCAAAAGACTTGCCACATTTATCCTTTCCTGCAGATCGAGTTAACTGCAGTATCATGGGGGTCAAAGTATTTGCAGGCATTTTTCATAAAATTTTTTAATTTTTCCCCCCGAAACCCCTTCGACCCGATGCTTTACCAATCGCTCAATTGAACCTACATCATTCTTGGGGATTTTTTGCCAGACATAAAAATTTTTTGGGGTTTTTACAAAAAACCAAAAGGAACTAAAATAGTGAGATTGCTGAAGGATGATAATGTTCGAATTGTGGGGACTTGAGCCCTAACCCCAATATATGGGGGCATACTAGATCTGTGTCTTGGATTTAATACATCATATACGATGCATGACCTGTCATGTTTAGGGTCTTCTATTTTTATCACTTTCCCCAAGACTAACAACTGTCAAACTTGATCACCTCCCAGCAAAACAAAGGGCAAATACGAAAGGGGGAAACTTATTCTCAAACCCGAACACAGAGACAAATTTTTTAACCACTTGGGGGGCAATGGTATAAAATTACGAGCCCCGGCACACAAAATTTAATGATGATTTTAATTACCACTATTGAGAGTGTTCTCACAGATCAATGGGGAGGAATAGGGAAAAAAAAAACCCTCCCTAAAATAACAATAAAAACCAATGTAAATACTATAAGATTTCCCCAGCTGGGAATCTAACACATGCAGCTAGAGGATTTGGGAAAGCTACCGTGAATGTAGAACCCCAACCTGCTCAAACTTCCCCAAACTGCAAATAACAAAGCAAGGAAAAAGAAAGGAAGAACTTAGGCAACAGGAAAGGGGAAAAGTTTTTAGTGGATTAAATAGGCCCACCCCTTTGATTTGGCTTGGAAAAGGATAAATAAAATAACCAGGAAAAAAACTGGCAATTTTTCTATCCCTTTTTCCTCTTGAAAAAAAATACCTCTAAATGATGGGGCCCCAAAACACCCGCTAAAACCTTTCCCCTCATATTTAAAAAAAATTTGAGAGTACCTTTTAAAAAATTTGAAACTGATAATTTTATGAGCCAAAAAATGATGAATGATTGTCTTTTTCCCAGTATGAATTAGAAAAAGCATTAACCAAAGGCGATCAACTGCTCCTGGGGGGAGGATAACCTAGAAATTTTTCAAACTCAAGGCACTGCCTATAACCCCTTTTTTTTGGCATGTATAATTCGTTACATTGAGGGGGGGTTCTTCCTACTTCCTGGGCCAAAAGTCTCATTGTGCCCATCCCTAACCCCAACAGCCTGATAATTTAGGCCATCCCTTAACTAGTTGTCTTTTCAAAACTTTTTAAAAAATGATGCTTAACAATTGTTTACAGAATCGAAATCAACTTTTTCCCCCACCCTAGGGTTTATGAAAGGGAAAAGTGTCAGAACTGATTTCCACCTTTCCACTGCACCCCTTAACTTTACCACTTTTTTTGACAAAAATCTGCATTTGATATGCAAACAGAAAATTAACTACATAACTAGCCAAAGAATATGGTGGTGCTTACTCCCGTGGATAATAGGATACCTGCAAATAGATATCCCGTCCCTTTTCCAAGGGTTTTAAATGATTTTAAAGAAATGTCTTTAGGGACAAAACCCCAGGGAGGGGGGTTTTTTTTGTCCCATTATTTAAAATTTATTAACCTCCAAAAAACTTACCTGCCCTCACCTAAACAATACTAAAGCTAGTGAGATATCATGATCCATACAAAAAGGGAAAGAAAAGAAAAACCATTCTTAATGAAGTTAAGCAATTTTTAATCGACTAGGGCCCCATAAAATCTTCCTCTAAAACAAAATATTAACAAGCAAATGACATCCCCCACCCAATTTGAGGGTGAAACATTAGCTTGTTAAAACTTCAGAATTTTGGGGTGATGTACCCTTTAAAAAAATCCACTTTCCACAACTAAACAAGAAATGCAAAGCAGGGTAAAACTCTAAAGCTGTTGCTGGCTACAATCCCAAAAATGGGGCTAATGTGGGAACGGAGAATGAGTCATAGCCCCATGTTAGGGGCCTTAATTTATTTTTTGGCTCCCAGTTGATATTAGCAAGAAAGTTCCCCCGACCTTGGAGTTAATCAAAATAACTCTCAGGCTATTTTTGGCGTCCCAATCACAAAAGTTCTAACAGAGGAAGGTTTGGGATTTCTGAAACTGATAGGATTTTTGAAATTAACACTGACTCGTATTTAAAAATTTAAAACGAACCAAAAAACTGTCACAGTGAATCTTACCAAGGGCTGGAGGGAATACACACAGACTAAAAGGATTGTGAAAACGGCTTGCAATTTAAATTTAAACCTGAATGAACTGTTCCTGAGGCAACAAAAGCATTTCACCCCTCCATGGAAGATGTGTTCTTTAATACACTACCACAAATCCCCCCCAAAAGCTCATTGCTAGTAAACCTTTCCCTTTAAAACTTTGTTAAGCAAATGCTCAAGAAAAATTTTTTGCCTAGCTGGTATAATAATTATAAAAATTAATACACGATGGTCTAAACAGGAGTCTTCTGGCAGGGGTCTTGCTCTTTTTGCCACCCCCTAGTTAAGAACGATAATAAAATTTGTTGAGTTAGGGATAAGAATTTAAAAATGGGGGTCTACCGCAAACGAATTGTTTTCAATCCTAATGGCGCTAAAACTAACCAAAGACACTGGCTTACTCTATCTCATTACTGATTCTATGTCATATTTTAAAGGGCCTTTGGCCCTTAAATACTCCCAAAAACACTCTTTGGGGGAACCGGGATAGATACTCAAAAAATTTGGGGCAAAGAATTTAAAGTACAATTGCTTTTGGGTTTTCCCTCCAATTGGATTACTCCCTTTATATAAAGTTATATGTTAGCCAAAAGATATCCAGAAAGAACTAGAAAAAACTTTGGTATAACGTGTCTGCATTAGAATAATTTAGGGGAGAATAAATAATGAAAAGATTGTTATAAATGCGTTAGAAACCGGTAGACTTAAACCCCCTATGTAACTGAACGGATAATAGTTTTTGGACACTTGCAATGGAACAGACTGACTGAGGGGAGTGGGGCCCGGGTTTGGGGTTTGGGTTACAAATATTCTGGCAGTTTGGGAGAAACACAGATGATATCAAACTAAATGTAAATTATGTGATCAGGCATATGGGCACTCCTTGAACACTAGTGCTTAATTTTCCACTTTTGGGAATCAAGACGACAGTTTAAAAACCTATGTGACATGTCAAATTCTTATTAAAGAAAATAAGATACCAAATCAAGCAAATTTCCCAAATTTGCTTTTAACAATAAATGAACTTAGAATGTAGATAAAATCCAATGTATTTTGTTTAACCCCTTTGGGGCCCATTTTTAGGGCCCTTTTTTGTATCCCTAGCCTCGCGCTCCGTCCACAGGATGGATATGGGGTCCAATAAACTACCATTCGGGGCAAAATCTAAAAAATCTAAGGGTTTATGGGGATGTTGACTGGGTAGGATTACCGAGGGGTTACAGAGGTTTCTGGGAAATTGAAGTGGGGTTTTTTGCACAAAAGGGTGTGGGAAATTTTGTGGTGCTTGGAGAGGATGGGGGGCTGAATGGCAGGAGGGGAAAGAATAGCGAATGGTGGGGGTACGTCACAAGAAAAGAATTCTGTTCTTTCTTTCTATTTGATTCGCCGGTAACCCGCCCGGGGCCTTCCCGGTGGCCCGGCATTTGGCTCCCCGGGGAGGGGGTGACATTTTTCTTACTTGCCCTGTGTGGCAGGTCTTCAGCAGAAGGGGGGGGTACCTCACCGGCTCTATGGCCAGATGACGTAAAAAACGTTTTGTGCACTAACAGTGGCTGGTTGCGTGCATGGAGGGCCCCAAAACAGCCCTCGCAGCAACTTCAGCGGGGGGGTGGATGAATGCAAAAAATGGGAAATAAGGGTTTTCCCTCCCTGACGCAAATACACAAGATGTCTGCCTCATTCCTCGGTCTGGGCCCCACTGGGGTATTGGGGAAATGTCTCGGCGAAGGGGGACATACCGGGAAGTCTAAAGTAGTGCCCAAGGGGGTGTGGAACCATTTTGGGCCAAGGGCACAGAGTCCTCTCTGCCCCTTCCAATCCCGCGTGTGGGATACCCAAGCGTGGGGGTGGGTATGCACCCTCATTCCCCCGGCTGTGTCCAAGACTTGGAGGGGCACCCTGGGGTCGCCGACACACCAAAAGAGGCTCCGGACCCCCAGGGGAGGGAATGGGCGCCTCGCCGCCCAGAGCCCCAAGCGCAACTGGCTGAGGCTGATGGGGAATCCAGCATGTCTGTGCCCCTTTGAGGGTTGCGCCTAGCAGGGCCCCATCTGCAGCTCATTGCCCGGGAACCCCCCATGGCCGGGATCCAGTTATGGTAGCCCTGGGACCCCCGGGGCCCTGAAGTCGCGGTCCCCCCCGGAGGATGTGAATTTAAATGTATGTTTTCTTTGGGTCTGGCATAAACGCTTGGGTTGCGCTTTGAATCAACCTGGATGATGGGGGGGTGCTGATGGGCGCAAGAGCATGCCCAGAGCTTGTTGGATGGGAAAAAGTTTGGGTGGAGGAAGGGGCAATGGTCGGGAGGCGCCCAACCTGCGTCAGGTTTCTGTGGGAAAATCCCCGCAGCTGTGCGGCCCGCCACTGGTCTCTGGAGCCATCAGTGTAATATGGACACACCCGGGCCTTTCCCACCCACAATGCTAGCCAGGGAAGGGGGGCAGAAAGTCCCGGTGCAATCCCCTTGCTGTCGGGGGGGTTGCCAGCTCACCCAAACAGCTCCGGTCCCCAAGGGGGGGGGCACCCTGTAGTTCGCTGCCAGTCGTCGCAGCCCCCCCCCCGGAGCAATGCATGGGGAAAAACTTCGGTGGCACTGCTACCCACCACACCTTTGGCGGAGGGATGCAGTGGGAAAGACCCGTCCCTGGCGGGCCCGTAAAACTCTCATCAGTTTGCCCAGCCCCTGGGAGTCAGAGATATTTTGCAATCCTCCTGGCAGCTACCAGTTGGATCCTGTCTTCAAGAGGCTGTAGCTGCACCTCAAGGTTCAGACCACTGCATTGGCCCACCCAGGAGCCCCCAGCATGGCCCTACAGCTGTGTTCTGGATGACACAGAGGGGTTTGATGTTTGTGGGTCTGTGTGAACCAGAGCAAGTGCCCCAAGTCAACGAGGGAACGTATTGCCTGGATGTAGAACAACTTCATGACCTCGAGGGTGGCCCCAACCCTAGGGTTGGCCATGGCACTCAATCCCCCTGACCCTCTGCAGAGCCCTCTCTTTAATTTTGCGCACATGTTTTTTGGAAGGTGAGGTGCCTGTCAATGTAGGGTGCCAAGGGACCTATAACTGTGAACCCACTCCAGGTCGATGCCCAGGACCCGCAGCTTCTGACTGGGCACCTTGGTGCGAAGGATCATGGCTTTTTGGATTTTGCTGCAGATATTTTGAGTCCCAAGTGACGGCAGGTGGAAGCCAGCAGATCGAGGTCCTCCTGGGGATGCTGCAAAAGCCGGGGCTTCCTAGGTATGACAAGTGCCAGGGCATCGCATAGCTGAGGAGGACGGTCCCTCTGGAGAAAGGCAGACACACCAGCTGATGCATCATACATTGAACAGGGTGGGCCTAAGCACCCCACCCTGTGGAGTGCCTTTGTCCAGGTCTTGAGAGAAGAGGCATGCCCCTGGAAGCGCACCCGGGGCCCCCCTGTCCTGGAGATAGGAACGAAGCCAGGAAAAGCAGCCTGCCTTTAACCCCCCTGCGGGCCAAGATGAGAGGATGGCAGGTGCACTGGCTAGCTCAAAAGCTTTCTTGAGGTCAAGAAAGACAACAATGTGGGCTTGGGTTTCCCCGACCCAATCCCGGGTCAGTAAGTGTAAGGCTTTCGAAAGTGCCCACTCCTCTGGTGAAGCCATAGAGGTGTTTATGGGGAGGGCCAAGCTTCCACCTCAGGCGCTCCCAACACCATCCTTTCAGACACCTTCGAAATGCAACTGGTGAGGGAGATGGGTCTCACACTCCCGGGATCCCCGGCTTAGGAATCGGTATGATGTCAGCCTCCTTCCATACGACAGGGAGTTTGCCAGCTCGCCAAGTCTGGTTGATGACTCCCAGGACAGCTGAATGTCCAGAATGGCCAGACCAAGTGATCAGCCATAGGCGATACCATCATGCCCCGGGAGCATGTCTCGATGAGATGTGAAGGCTGCCTGGAGCTCCTGGTCGTGAAGTCTTCATCCGTGACATCCCCAGCCTGGCATGCTGCTTGGATCACCCAAAAACCCTCCTAGGAAGGAGGGTGGCTTGGAGGTCCTGGAGATTCCTGAGGCAGTTGAGCCATGGCCGCTCTGGAGGGAATAGGCCACCAACGCTCTGCCTCCGTTGCGGGGTCGGGTGCAACGGAGCCACACTGCGACGCTGCCCAGTGGCCAATCGTAACTTGGTCCAAATCTCAGATTAAGGGGGAGGAGTAGCTGAAGGAGGCACACCACTCGAACCATTTAGCCTGCCGGACCCTGTGTAGACATGGCGTGCATGCCGCACCACTTCCCTGAGCAGACGCATGGACTAAAACCGTGGGAGTACGCCTGTGCATCTTGCGTACAACATTGATGCGGTGGTTCTGTTCCCTGATGTCCTCATTGTAAAACCACCAGTCACGTTTATATGACCCTCCGCCTGTAATCTTAGGTATTGCTGCCTCAGCTGTACATGTAAAGGGCCCCACCGGGCAAGCTTTGGGGCCGCCTCATCTGGGTCTTCTGGAAGGGGAGACTCCGCCCACCAACGCTCAATGACCTCCGGGAAGCACTGCCAGTCGGCCTTTTTTAGATTCCATCTGGGGGTGGGTTTGGGGAGCGGGCACCGCTGGACCATCAGCGTAGTGACCACTGCAAAGTGATCACTGGTGAGAGGGGGGTGGACCTCCCATCTCGCGCTCGAAAAGAAAAACCGCCTAGAGATGAGTGTGACATCCAAGCGGCCACCATAGTGATGGGTTGGCTCACCATTATTGAGGAGGGCGATCTCAGGGACCTCCTCCAGCACAGCCGAAAGGGTGCCTCCCAGCTGCGTTGGTAGGAGAGACAGAAGAAAGTATTGGGGGGTGGGGATTGACATCCCCCGCCACAACAAGAAACCCCCCCATGGGGCGAGTGCTGTCACCTCTGAGAGTCAAGGGTGTACCGAGAGCTTCTGTAAATATTGTAAACCACGAGAGGTCCATCCGCCAGGTGTAGGTGACAGCTTGAACCTCTACGCCCTCCCCACAGTCGATGGGGTCAGGAGATTGAATGAGGGATAGTGGTCCTGACGTTTGACGCCGTGCCCCTGCCAGTCCCTTCCAGGCGTTGAAGGTAGGCAGAGAATCCCGGAATACGTGGCTGCATTTGACGTGACAAATCGGTGAGTGTCTCCTGAAACAGGAAGACATCAACCTCATCCTGAACTGCAGCTTCAATCACTAAGTGAATTTTCCGCTGCAGCCCACAAATGTTCCACTGGAGTATCTTCAAGGGGCCCCAGAGGTGGCTCACTGATTCCATCTCTGCCTGGGACTCGTCGTCCGTTGTTTTGGGGACTCCGGGCCTCCTCCATCACAGACTGGAAGGACTCTTGGATGATGGCTTGAAGTTCCATTGAGTCTTTCCTGTCCAGTAGGACTATATGCAGCATCCATGACAGGAGCTGCCTGCAGGCGCCCCTGTCCTCTGCCGACGGGAGCAGCGACAGAGGAGCGCTGAGATGACCCCGATGGTTTCTTCAGTCGATCCGGAAAGGATTCGACCATTTCCTCTGCAGGCATTGACTGGAAAGACCCGTCGAGGCGGGGCTGGGTCACTGGGGATGTCTGGGTTGCTGTCGACACTGCAGCAGCATAAGCTGGGTGCACCCTGGGCCCGGCACGAGTGGCCAGGGCTTCCAAGTCCCCTGGCGGGGAACCTCTGCCTGTCGCTGGCCGCTCACAGGGGGGGCCTGACCTTGGGAAGAGCCTGCTGGCCGTATGGCCAGGAATGTTTGGTGCCCAGCTGGGACCCTCTGGGCAGTGTGCCTGGCCCTGTGGCTGTTTTTGTTTTTTTTCCCCAATGATTCTGCCTTCTTGGCCACCTCGCCATCTGACGCCGCAGTTGACGCGCGCTGCTGCAAAACCAGTGCCCTGCCCTCTGATTCCCCCGCTGGAGCTCAGTGCTGGAGAACTCCGCTGGTATTGCCCTCCTGCGGTATCCGGGGGAACCGTGGATGGAGCCCAGCTACTGTTGCTGGGCAGTTCCAAGGCTGGGTGGCGTCGGCTGTCGGTCGTTTCCGATGACGAACCAGCTGCCAGTGCTGCACCATCACAGACAGCACCCGTTCCAGCATGGTGCCTTCTTTGAGCATTTGGCACACTTGGGCGCTGCCGAAGGGCTTCGCCAGGTGGTGTTTAGGATTGCAATGCAGTCCTTCGCGTCGTGAGCCTCGCTGCACACAACCACAGCATCGCTTCTCTGGCTTGCAGGTGCTGCAATATAATTGAACCCCCTGCATTGAAGCATTGTACTGGGCCTGACAGGTTATGGTTCGGTCTTGAATCTTCCCCAGTCCCCCAGGTCACAGGTGCTTGGAAGTGGTACCTTGTGGTGGATCAGCACTGCGGTGGGCACCCTTGTTCACCCGTAGAGTGAGTCGTGTCCGCCTTGACAATATTGGGCACTTTCCAAAATGGGGTCCAGTGTGAGGGGCAAAGGGACGTGTTAAAAGCACCCCCCTTGTCCGACCTTCTCCATAACAAGCAGTTCCACATGCTGGGATGGGTCACAGACTAACCCCTTCAACTCTCGTAATAGTCTTCGTCCCGAGGAATGGAACCAGATACGCTCGTTCCCTGAGATGTGAACTCGCAGTGGAACTTGAGGGGGGAGACCTTCCAGATACCTTACAAACCCGTGTTGGGACCTTGAGTTTGTTGAAGGCCCTGTTGCTTGTGCCCGGAAGCAGAGCGGGAAACTCCTCTTTCCAGCGTGGAGTCAACCATCCCCGTTCCACTGTGGAGGCCAACGCATCTGGTGTAGGGACCTGGGATGGCTCCATCCTTGCTACTTGAGGAGCTACCTTCCTCCTGGCTTCCTTCCACGACCCCTATGGGCCAACTGGGGGTGCAAGTCTTCTTGGGTAGGGATGGCCGACGGACCCTAGTGGCAGATTGGTAGGCACAGTAGTCTCCACTGCATCCTTGCCTTTCTTGGTGGGGGCTCCCACCTGCCCCAACGTCGTCCCTCCAAACTCTTTCCCCGCATTCCAAGGAACGTTTTTAAGGCCGCTCTCCTGGATCTGTCATGGTGACTGTAGGTGTGGGGACAGAGCCAGCAGCAGAGCTGCTGCCTGTGACCTCACAGCCACCCACACCGGGTGCAGAGCTGTGAGGCTCAGAGCCCCAGTCGGGGCCTGTAGCCACCCTCTCGTGGCTCACTGTTCTGAAGCACTGAACACAGTCCAAGGATCACCAGGAATGACGCTAATCTGTGTGTAAACTAACACAGATTTGCGAACACAATACACACTGTTTTCCAATCTTCGTCCACTCGATAATCCTTCTTGATGTGAATCCAATTCCCCAATGTCCTGTGATTGAAGGAAAAGAAGACAAGAGAATGCAGTATGGGCTCTTGAACTATCTTGAAAATCAACTGCAAGCATGTTATACAAAGGGTGGGGGAGTGTATCCGGTGGTTGAAATTGAAAATTTAAAACGCTTATTTTTTTTTTTTTTTTTATTTAAAAAAAAAAAACTTTACAGCTTAATATTAAATAAAGATATAAAATGGGTACAGTAGGATCCTCAATCCTACACAACATACACTAACAATCCTAACAACATACACTAACAAGTTTTAACAACACATTGTATTGGACATAAAAGAGGTTACCCATATACATTCACCAAATTTTCCATATAACATACTACATAATATAAACAATATAAACTATAACTATATAAGCTATATAAAATATAAATTATATAAACCTTTCAGATTTGTATAGTTACAAATATGGTAAACATGAGGAAATTAAATCTTCATCAGAGTACAAAACAAATTCTGGCCACAAAATAGAGCGAAACACCAACGTCAAAGACCTGGGAGTGATTATGTCGGAGGATCTCACCTTCAAGGACCATAACATTGTATCAATCGCATCTGCTAGAAAAATGACAGGATGGATAATGAGAACCTTCAAAACTAGGGAGGCCAAGCCCATGATGACACTCTTCAGGTCACTTGTTCTATCTAGGCTGGAATATTGCTGCACTCTAACAGCACCTTTCAAGGCAGGTGAAATTGCCGACCTAGAAAATGTACAGAGAACTTTCACGGCGTGCATAACGGAGATAAAACACCTCAATTACTGGGAGCGCTTGAGGTTTCTAAACCTGTATTCCCTGGAACGCAGGAGGGAGAGATACATGATTATATACACCTGGAAAATCCTAGAGGGACTAGTACCGAACTTGCACACGAAAATCACTCACACGAAAGCAAAAGACTTGGCAGACGATGCACCATCCCCCCAATGAAAAGCAGGGGTGTCACTAGCACGTTAAGAGACCATACAATAAGTGTCAGGGGCCCGAGACTGTTCAACTGCCTCCCAGCACACATAAGGGAGATTACCAACATACCCCTGGCAGTCTTCAAGCTGGCACTGGACAAGCACCTAAAGTCAGTTCCTGATCAGCCGGGCTGTGGCTCGTACGTTGGTTTGCGTGCAGCCAGCAGCAACAGCCTGGTTGATCAGGCGCTGATCCACCAGGAGGCCTGGTCACAGACCGGGCCGCGGGGGTTGACCCCCGAAACTCTCTCCAGGTAAACTCCAGGTAACATACTGTGACTGACATATGACAAAGGTTCACAACCTTCACAGTATATAATCAGAATAATGACCTACATCACAATCTCAGTTAAAAACAAGTACATGCTCTTCCCAAAATTAACCCCTATGCAATAAGATTTTTTTTTTTTTTTTTTTTTTTTTTTTTTTTTTTTTTTTTTTTTTTTTTTTTTTGAAAACTCAGGTACAAAATAGTTATGGGTGCATAAAATAATATGTCAACGAGATACCAGGCACTAACTAGATTCTTATATAAATAAATAATAAAGTCAAAACACAGGAAAATAAACACTATACAAATAAACAATGTGACAAAAACAAGCACACAGAATTACACACATCCCTTGTCATCTTCAACACATCCCTTGAAACTGGGCAACTACCTGAGAAATGGAAGACAGCTAATGTAGTCCCCATATTTTAAGAAAGGAAACAGAAACGAGGCACTAAACTACAGACCTGTGTCTTTATGGTATACAATACCGACAGGTTGTTAGTAAGACACATATGCAACAGTTAGACAACTTTATTCCGAAACGTTTCGCCTACACAGTAGGCTTCCTCAGTCGAATACAGAAAGTAGGCAGGAACAGTAGAGATGTGAAGACGATGTAATCAGTCCATCACCCTTAAAGTCGTAGAATTTGAGGTTGTCAGTCCCTCGGCCTGGAGAAGTTCAGTTCCATAGTCAGGAACTATCTGAAGATTAAGCGACAGTGCGGAGACTTAAATACTGTCGGAAGGAGAGGTGCAGGGTAGTAGTAGTAGTAGTAGTTGTAGTAGTAGTGAGAGGCAACTGAGAGGTCATGTCCCTCTCAGATCCAACCCTTCTCACTTGAAAAGCTTGTCCAAGGTGTTTTCTGTATCAAGATGCCACGTGTTGCAGTGTCTGACAAGATGAACATCAAAATGGTATACAATACCGACAGGTTGTTAGGTAAGACACATATGCAACAGTTAGACAACTTTATTCCGAAACGTTTCGCCTACACAGTAGGCTTCCTCAGTCGAATACAGAAAGTAGGCAGGAACAGTAGAGATGTGAAGACGATGTAATCAGTCCATCACCCTTAAAGTCGTAGAATTTGAGGTTGTCAGTCCCTCGGCCTGGAGAAGTTCAGTTCCATAGTCAGGAACTATCTGAAGATTAAGCGACAGTGCGGAGACTTAAATACTGTCGGAAGGAGAGGTGCAGGGTAGTAGTAGTAGTAGTAGTAGTAGTAGTGAGAGGCAACTGAGAGGTCATGTCCCTCTCAGATCCAACCCTTCTCACTTGAAAAGCTTGTCCAAGGTGTTTTCTGTATCAAGATGCCACGTGTTGCAGTGTCTGACAAGATGAACATCAAAATGGTATACAATACCGACAGGTTGTTAGGTAAGACACATATGCAACAGTTAGACAACTTTATTCCGAAACGTTTCGCCTACACAGTAGGCTTCCTCAGTCGAATACAGAAAGTAGGCAGGAACAGTAGAGATGTGAAGACGATGTAATCAGTCCATCACCCTTAAAGTCGTAGAATTTGAGGTTGTCAGTCCCTCGGCCTGGAGAAGTTCAGTTCCATAGTCAGGAACTATCTGAAGATTAAGCGACAGTGCGGAGACTTAAATACTGTCGGAAGGAGAGGTGCAGGGTAGTAGTAGTAAATAGTAGTAGTAGTAGTGAGAGGCAACTGAGAGGTCATGTCCTCTCAGATCCAACCCTTCTCACTTGAAAAGCTTGTCCAAGGTGTTTTCTGTATCAAGATGCCACGTGTTGCAGTGTCTGACAAGATGAACATGGAACTGAACTTCTCCAGGCCAAGGGACTGACAACCTCAAATTCTACGACTTTAAGGGTGATGGACTGATTACATCGTCTTCACATCTCTACTGTTCCTGCCTACTTTCTGTATTCGACTGAGGAAGCCTACTGTGTAGGTGAAACGTTTCGGAATAAAGTTGTCTAACTGTTGCATATGTGTCTTACCTAACAACCTGTCGGTATTGTATACCATTTTGATGTTCATCTTGTCAGACACTGCAACACGTGGCATCTTGATACAGAAAACACCTTGGACAAGCTTTTCAAGTGAGAAGGGTTGGATCTGAGAGGGACATGACCTCTCAGTTGCCTCTCACTACTACTACTACTACTACTACTACTACCCTGCACCTCTCCTTCCGACAGTATTTAAGTCTCCGCACTGTCGCTTAATCTTCAGATAGTTCCTGACTATGGAACTGAACTTCTCCAGGCCGAGGGACTGACAACCTCAAATTCTACGACTTTAAGGGTGATAGACTGATTACATCGTCTTCACATCTCTACTGTTCCTGCCTACTTTCTGTATTCGACTGAGGAAGCCTACTGTGTAGGCGAAACGTTTCGGAATAAAGTTGTCTAACTGTTGCATATGTGTCTTACCTAACAACCTGTCGGTATTGTATACCATTTTGATGTTCATCTTGTCAGACACTGCAACACGTGGCATCTTGATACAGAAAACACCTTGGACAAGCTTTTCAAGTGAGAAGGGTTGGATCTGAGAGGGACATGAACCTCTCAGTTGCTCTCACTCTACTCTATACTACTCACTACCCTGCCCTCTCCTTCCGCAGTATTTAAGTCTCCGCACTGTCGCTTAATCTTCAGATATTTCCCTGACTATGGAACTGAACTTCTCCAGGCCGGGGGGACTGACAACCTCAAATTCTACGACTTTAAGGGTGATGGATGATTACATCGTCTTCACATCTCTACTGTTCCTGCCTACTTTCTGTATTCGACTGAGGAACCCTACTGTGTAGGCGAAACGTTTCAGAATAAAGTTGTCTAACTGTTGCATATGTGTCTTACCTAACAGACCTGTGTCTCTGACATGTATGGTGCAAATATGGAAAAAGTTTCAGGAGGAGAGGGGTGAACACGGGAAAAGGAAAAAAGATTAAAAATAAAAACCGATGTGTTCTGGAAGGAAATGTGTACAAAAACCTCTGGGTTTTATGAAAGGTAAAGAAGTAAGCCGGAGAGAGGGTTGGGGTGAGCGTTTTCCTAGACTGCAGGGGGGGGCCCTTTCCCCCACAAGGATTAGGCAGAACTGGGGTAGGCACCGTAAAAGGAAGGGACTGAAAAGGATAGGGAATCCCTGACGGGGGACAACGAGTCAGGTACGTGAGAGGTATCACGTGGGCGCCTGTTACGAGGGGGCCCCACGGGGTTTCAGTTTAGGCCCGTGTATTTTTAAATTATGTAACGACATGAGGGAAAGGAAATTAATTTGAAGGTCCCTGTTGCAGATGAGGGAAAGTTATGAGAAAAATTAAACGGACGAGGTGGGGAGGACTGAAAAGAGACCTGGAGAGGTGGACATGTGGTCCGAAAAATGGCCCCTCGAATTCAATCAGCCAAAATGCAAAGTCAAAAGTTTGGGGAAGGGGAAAAGAGACCGCAGACGGGTATAGGTAGGTGGACAAAGACTACAGCCCTCACTCAGGGAGAAAGATTGGGGTGACCATAACACGGCAATCACCGGGGCACACTAACAAATACCGCTGCGCTGGGCGTTGGCAAACCTGAGAATAGCGTTCCGATATTAAAAAGGGAATCGTTAAAGCCCCGTACATTGTATTTTTCCCCCATACTGGAGTATGCAGCACCAGTCTGGAACCCACCGGGTTCAAGCACGTCAAGAAGTTGGGAAAAAGTAAAAAGGTTTTGCCCAAGGCTAGTCCGAGTAAGGGGAATGTCGTACGAGGAAAGGTTAGGGAAATCGGCTGACGAACTGGAGGCAAAAGGGCCGGGGGGGAATGATAACGAATACAAGTACTGCGGGGAATAGACAAGGTGGACAAAATTGGATTTTCCCAGAGAGGGAACAGGGAAAAGGGGGCCCCAATGGAGCTAAAGACTCAGAGGTTTACGGGATTTAGGAAGTATTTTTCAGTCATAGATTTTGGGTCGGGAAGTGGAAAGCCTAGCAAGAGAAGTAGGGAGGAGGAACCATAAATTTTTAAAAGAGTATGCAAACTGGGGAAGCAAGGGGAGAACCAAAGGCATCAGTAAAGGGGGGGAGGACTAGCTGCCCCTGCAACCCAAAATTAGGGATACAATTTAGGGTGGTCTAACAAAACAACGTTTTAAAACGGATACTTCATCTGGCATTTCTAGGGTGGTTCCGCCTCCCAACACCAAGTACCCAAAGACTTACTAAGAACCAGGTCCCTTTAAAGTGCACAACAATATTTAATTTTGGGCGTCCAGGGTTTTTTATTTCGGGGACTAAGAATAGGCACTACATTTCAAAGGGGGATCAGGATGAGTCCATTTCTACTGAAAATATCTATATAACAAAACAAAAAATACATGATATTTGACATTCATAAAAACACAAATGCCAGCAGTAAAAGTGAACTTAACATGACGAGATGAACATTAAAAAATCTGCCCCCACTTTAAGTTCAAGCTCATACGTTCAGGAAAAAAAAAAAATTGCTTATATCATTACTATTGAAAAGCACACGGACACGGCAAAAAATAAACGGAATAAAAAAAAAACTTTTCACGTGCTAGGAAGACACCAATACAAAAAGTACACTGATTTGTAATTAGGCAAAAAGAGAGAAAACTTTCCTAAAAGTTGTTATCAAAGACGTAAATATTTCGTCTAAACCTTTACTAGGGAGCACATAAACCTGAAAAAACCAAAACATTCACGCACTTGCAAACACAATTAGACCCAGCGGCCCCCCGTTGATTATCATAAACCTCAAACATTCAATCTCTAACCCCAAGGCTTTATTTAGGCGGGAAGTTCTCCCCATCCCCCCTCATTACCAACCCTATTTCGAATTTTGCCCTAAAAAGTCCCTGCTAACACCAAATTCTACTGTTACCATCAACGTCCCTCTTTAGCCATGACACAAAAATATAATCGGCCAAAAACATACGAACTGCCGTTGTACACGCAAGTAAACCCCCCCTACATCAAAACTACGCCGGGAGTACCGAAAACCCCCCCCCCCCCCTCCAAACGAAAAACCCTAGAACCCCTGTCCCAAACTAAGTCTCGCAGAAATAACAACATAAAAAAGGATTCCTCCACCCGCCACGGACAACCCGTCTTCCTCCAAACCCCCTTTTAAAACCCACCCAGACAGCAGATTCCATGCAAAAATTTAAAACCACTTCCGTACTTGGCAGGCAGACGCAACTGTGGATCGCCTTATATCCCCAGCTACAGGGATACATTCCTTAATCGCACCACGAACCCCTACCCCCCTTTCTAGGACATAATTTTACAAGCACACGCCCCTCTGTTCAATAATACGCGAAGCTTTGTTTCCCCAAAAAATTTCCCTCTTCCCCCCGCGCAGGTGTGATACAATTGCTTAACCCCCCAAGATCCCCCCCAACGGAGAAAAAACGCTTCAAGTAACATGCCAGACACGAGCCTTAGAGGAATGAGCCCCAACCCTCCTGTGCGTGGTGTCTCCACCCCCGCTTTGTGACCCAAACGCATCCTGAACCCACAAAAATCGATTAAAGTTATGAAAAAAGGTTTGACGCCCCCCTGCAACAGGATACAGTGCAGCAACTGCCATATTTTTTCTAAAAGGGGACATTAATGCCACCGCCCTTGAGCGGGGTTTTAAAATGTCGCGGCCCCCTAGACTATTTAAGGCCCCAAGACACTATGTAAAACCCTCCCGAATTGCCCCCTCATCTGATCGACCTCCCGCTTAAAATGAATCCAATTGTGATACGATGCCACGCCCACCCTCTGATCCCCCCATCCCCCCCACCCCCCCAAATCAAAATTTTTCGTTTTTCTTATTAAACACACCCCGTCCCTTGCCAAATATGTCAAAAAATTTCCCCAACAAAACCCAATTGCTCCGTGAAGTAATAAACAGTGTTTCATCAACAAAACCCCAAAAGGGGTTTGGGTGACACTACTGGACCCCCGATGTCTCTTTTTCCCCCCCCAAAAACAGCCAGAAAAAAAGGACCCTGCTACTTGCAAAAAAAAATTTGAGACATGGGGCTCCCGACGAATCCCCCTGTATGTGTAAAAAAAACCCTAACTTGCAAAATTTTGTATTTAAACCCGCTCCATTGTAAAGAAGGGCCACATGGTGACCTCTTTCCCAAAAACCCCTCCCATTCAAAATTTCCCACGAACTCTTTTTCCCACACTATCAAAAGCGGTGCCAGTCTAAACCCCAAAACACCACCCCCCCCTCACCCACATTCCTAAACAAATCCTGTATTCCATGCCATCATCCATTGACTCCCTGGCACCCCAAAAACTGATCTTATGGTTCCTTTAAAAACATTTTTAATTCTATTCATCAATATTTGTATATTTTTATAGTCCTACCATAAAACGATATGGGCGGAGCTTTAATGCTAAGGGGCACTCACTTTTCCCAATAAAAAAAAACCCCTGCGTACTGGCGCCAAAACCCCCCCCCCTTCATCGCATGAGTAAACAAACCCTAAAGTCCGTTTACCTCCCAATGTTTGATTAAAATTAAAAGGGATCCACATGCTGGGCCTTCCCTTACTCATTCCTGTAGTGCCCCCCACCCCTCTCCCTCAGTAAGGCCCCCCGAGAAGGCGATTAATCATTTAAATCCATCGTGCCTCTCCCAAACCCTGTATCGTGCTCACCCGTTTTTATTTGCATCTGGATCTTACCCCAAGTATCGCTAAAAACTTTCCCTCGTTGTTGTTAAGCCTGTCCCTCATATACCCTCAATTCATCCTCCCCCACTAAATCACAATTTTAGTGCTTTTGCCTTTGTGTCTGACTTTGTAAGACACAAGCAGACGGCTTGTCACCCCACAAAAGCTCCTCCCCCCCCGAAATGCGCGCCCCATCAAAAACCTTTTTTTTTCAAAACTTGGATTTGTTCTTTAATCTCGATCTATCCATGGGGAAACCCCCGATGCCTCTCATGTTATAACATTGCGTAGATGACCCTCCAGGTACCTTGAAAACCCTACCCAAACGGTGGTCCCTTACACCGATTCCTAAAAAAATTAAATTTGAGGCTTCACAACTCATCCCCCTGTCGTTAAATCCCCCTTCCCCAGGGTCACCCCTAGAGCCCAGAAGCCTCGAATAGTTTCCCCATCATCGCACTTTGTGCATCCGGTATTTAGTTTCCTATCCCCTTAAAAAGATTCGGGAGACCCCCCAGTCGAGCTCCCAAAAACCCCCGGTGGTCGGAGAAAAGATGTTCATACTGCACATTTATTACACCCCCCGGCCCGGGCACTTTCACCCACTAACAGCGTTGCCCTACGCACAAAAATATGCTCAATCCAAAGTCACGTCCTCCGCGTACTAACCAACCAAACCAGACAAAAGTCACCAAAACAAGCGAACGAACCCCCCCCCTCGGTTAAATCTTTACGGCGCACTACACAGTTCCAGTCACCACCTACACTTAATTTCTGGAAAGGGCCCCCAAAAAAAAATACCAAGACATCTCTAAAAAAGTATTTTTAATTTAACCCGTTCGCGGCCCCTATACCCTAAAAACCCAAATCTTTATACCCCAATCCCCCCGACTGCACCCCCGCGACCCTCCCCCTTCCTCCCCAAGTCTCAGCCAAACGGGCTGGTCGTTTTACAAAAAAGCCATCCACCTTTTAGAGTCGGAGTGAGTAATAAATGTCATAACCACCCTCTCAAAAAAATTCTTTTTAGGTTAGTTTTGCAAAAAAAAACAAACACTGCAAAAGATTTTTAACCCCTAGCACGCCAACTTTCTGCAGTTTCAACCATTAACATTAATAGTTACACACAACTTTGGGTTAAAGGTGGCTTTCCCCTGGGGCTACCCCTCCTTTTTTTCTTTTGCGCGGCAAGCACCAAGGGATTCCCGCACCTTTGGGAATCCCCCTGAAATTTCCGCTGTCCCGGACTCGCGGACCCCCCCCCACCCCTGATTTCCGACCCCGTTTCTTCCTGAAAAGTTGTCCCCGGGGGCAAGACATCATCGGAGCGGAGGGGTACCGCCGCTTCTAAACGATCTTTTGTCAGTACTTGGAGGTTCTCCCTTTTGAATTTCGCCTAACGTATGAAAACCCCAATTCCAAAACTCTCACTTTAGCTATTGTCGCTCACTGCACATAAATTTCCCCCCTCGAACACAACACAGATCGACTATGCGATGCTAATAGGGCATTAAAACAGGGGTCAAGTCGGCTTCCTCTCCCTGCCTTTTGCAGAGGGATTTCACTGTTACTGTTCCACCCGTCAAGGGGCAGTCCCCGGTAGAGTACACAAGATGACTCTAGTAGCATGGCCCTATCAAAACCCCAGCACTCCAGATGCATCGCGGCGAGGTCTCGAAACCCCCCTTTTCCCGGCCCGAGGGGTACCTCACCGTCAGGAAGAGACCCCGCCCCCATGGCAGTGGCGTGGACACACTGAGCGCTTGTGATCCGGCGCCCAGAGGCGGCATTCTTTCTGTCCCGGGTATGTAACGTACACCTGGGGAAAGAAACTCCCCCGTTAAAAGACGAAGGAATCGGCGACACAGGGAATTTTTTAACGTAAAAGACCCTCCTGAAGGGGCCTTATGTGGCGCAGCCATACCATGGGACCCCGGGGGATCTTCCCATAACGTTCAAAAAAAATCACGTTATCAACTTCTTTGCCCCAAAGGCAGTTTCTCCCCCGTACCCCGTATGTATCGTGAAAACGTCAGCAATGGACGAAACTGCTGGGGTGACTTGCTTACTTATATCTGGTATGGGTCACAAAACTTCTCGTAATCGAGTTCCAAAACTTGACCAAGATGGTAGTTCCCTTTAAAGGGGACGCCACAAGGATTCACGTTGAATGCCTAAATATCACGAATGATTGCTGGCAGTAACACATTTATGATTCGCCGGTGATAGATCCCCGCGTTAGTTGAATCAAACAGTATTTAAAACGGTGGCGAAAAGCAGTCACCATTGTTTTTGATGTTGTAAAAAACTCCCACCCGGGTCGGGACTGAGGGAAAGTGCAACCCCTCAGCACAAACGTCCCGAGCAGGTCCGCTTATTAGAGACATTTTACAATCGTATTTTTGATGCGGCGCGGATAGCAAGGGAATTGATGGGTTTTATGGGGTGACCGTCCTTTTGGGTTTGTCTTGCGAGAGCGGGCAGCGTCGTTAAGGCGACAGAATTAAAGGGATTAGAGGTTAGGAGTCTTGGGAGACTTTAGTAGGGGGCAGGTCCTTCGGTAACGGGGTTGAAAAAAACCTTTGTAGAGCATGGGTTTGATTGCAAACAAAAAGTGGGATTTCTAAGGGGGGGGTGGGAGAAATGGGTGAATATGTAGTTTTTTTCTGAGTAATGGAAAGGTTGGCTTTGAAGGGGCCTATAGTGAAAAAGAATTAGGTTGGGTGTGGAGGGTATGATGTAGGGAAGTCGCGGGGATTGACGGAATCCCTTGTTTTTTTTTCAAGGACCACGGGATTGTATTCGCATTTTTTTGGGGATATTATTTAAAGCCAGAAAAAGTGCATTTGGGGCGCAAAAAAAAACAGGGGTGGTTGTTTAGTCCCCAAAAAAAAAAATGGGAATTTTATAAAAATTTAAAAGGGAATTTCTTAAAGTGTGGCGGGGCTATAAAATATTTGCGAAATTTTTGGAAATAGGATAAAACGGGTTTTGGGAGAGTTCTGGACGGGGGCAAAATGGTGTGCCAGGACGATCTATGTGTGTGGGACAAGGAATTATTCACAGGTTCATTGAGGAAAGCGGAGGGGTAATAAGGTGGAATATTAGCTTTAGATTGGCATGCTGCATACGATTGCGTGGAGAGAGATGCATTATGGAAGTTTATGCAGTGGCAAGGTTTCGGAAAGAAAATTGTTAGTTGGGCACAGGTTTTGTACGAGCAGGCTACGTTTAGGGTGCAGGTAAACGGTAGGTTGGGAAAAGTTGTTAGGATGCATAGGGGATTGCGGCAGGGGTGTCCTAGATCACAAATTCTTTTTGCGTTGATTCAGGACCCGTTTTTTAGAGCCGTGAGGGGGATTGTACGACAGGATGACAAGCAAGGTTGGGTTGGGGTACAATCAGGAATTATAGGTTACGTGGACGACACTACGGTTTTATTTCGTGGAGCCAAGGTTTTAGGAAAAGTGAGCGAATTGGTGGAATGTTTCGGGAAAGCAACCGGAATGACGGTTAATAAGGAAAAATCAATGCTTATGGGGGTGGGGGATTGTGCGGGGTGGTATTAGGCCAGAGGGAAGGCTGGCCTTTAGTAAATCAAATTAAGGTGTGTGGGATTGTGAATAGGATAACATACAGGATGCGAGGAAGGTGAATTCAAGCGAGGCTGTAGAGAGGGTTTTAGGTCGTTTAACAGGTTTGAGGGAAGGAGACTTTTCTATACATCAGCGCGCAATTGTGGTGAATGTGATTTTGTTCAGTAAGTTGTGGCATGTGGCATGTATTTATCCGTTACATCCATATGATGAAAAGCGTATGTTAACGCGTGTATATAGATATATTTGGGGTTCAGGTTGTGATTGGTTAACAAGAGATGTGGTGTGGCTTCCGGTTGGCCGGGGTGGCCTGGGGCTAATGAATCTGCATAATAGAATGTTAGGCATGTATGTCAAGCACAGCTACTTGAGAGAGGGTAGAATGGCTGGCACGGGTTTGACCTGGATAAGACGGGACTTGGTACGTTGGTTGACCGGCACGGATGTAAAGAGATGTGAGGACATGTTGAGGATGTTAATTTATGTAAAAGATCCACGCAAGATCAAGATCGGCAAATTGGCACTGGTAGAGGGCAGGGAGGTAGTGGCTAAGGTGGAGGGAATATTTCCAATGTATGCATGGCAGGACATATGGGGTCGTTTAAAAGCATTACGGTTACGAGCCAAGGTCAGGGAGATAATGTTTAAGTTTTTACATAATACACTGCCGTCCGGGGAAGTTTTAGCGAATAGGCGCGTGCAGGAGGGGGGGCTGTGTTGTGTGTGTGGAGATCCTGATACAGTCTTTCATGCAGTTTATTTCTGTAAGAGATTGGAACACGTAAGGTTGTTGTTTGGTAAGGTGTTAAGAATGGTGGGTGGGGGTGGGTTTAGTGTCTTAAGAGCTTTAAGTTTAGATGTTGGGGGGGGTCGAAACACCGTACAGAATGCAATCGGATATTTAGTGACGGATTTTGTATATACGTCATGGTATATAGGCATTATCTGTGGAGGAGAGAATCAGAGCACTGGTAGTGATATTTTATGGTACACAGCAGAGAAATAAAGACATTACGGGAAACAGATGGTTTTTCTTATTTTCAAAGGGATATTGCAGATTCAACGTCAGGGATTTATGGGAGTTAATACCTTAAAGGGTACACGAGGCTGGCTTCTTGAATATGTGTGAGTGAAGGTGGCATACGATTGGTATGGGTGTGGTTTAATGTATAAATGATAGGTATGATCGTTAGTTTGGATGATGTTTTATTCAAACAAATATATATACTATTGCTTGGAAACTAATTTTTGTTCTTAAATTGACGTGGTTAAGAGAGTGGGTCTCTTGTGAAGCAAACTCATGAATTGCATGACAGGTGTTATGTAAAAGCACCTTGTGCTACTTATATATATAGTTTTTCTTTTTATACTTTCCTTGTATCAGGCATGTGGATGATACCTGGTAACGTTCTGCTTGGGGTCTCCTGGGATATATGTTTTGGAATATGACCAGATATTAGGGTAACAATTTTGTCCATTGTCCTCTTCACTTTCGGGCTGAGTGGACGCACTGCGCAAACAGCTCCTGCTTTCTCTGGTGCGCAACTTCCTGTTTTCACCAAGATGGCTGCCAGCTACCGCAGGAGGAGCAACACCGTGTGTGTTGACCTTGTTAAAGGGGCAATTTCCCCTACGAATGCCTCTGTTTTATTACCAACGATTATACGGGACACGTTTGGCATTGAAGTTGAAGAATTGCACGGAATAGCACTTAATGGTTCATCACGAATCTTCATAAAATTCTGCACAGTGGAGGCATATGAAAGGACGGTGACTCAGTACCAGGAGAAGAACATCACCGTGTCATCTGGTCTGGAGGTACGCCTGCGAGATGCCTCAAAATACTACACCTGGGTGAGGATCCGCAACGTTCCTTTCGAGGCAGACGATGTGGGTATCAGAGAGACATTTCAAAGATATGGTGAGGTGCATGATATAACTTTAGTTCGATGGACGGAGGGAATCTATGAAGGGTTGCCGGCTGGATCTTACACCGTCAAGATGTCTTTAAGAAGACCTATTCCATCGTATGTTGTCCTGGAGGATTTTAGGACACAGCTGTATGTGACCTACGCGGGACAACGCAAGACGTGTCGCCTGTGTGGCGCTTTTGACCACATGGCGGCTGGATGTGGTAAAGCAGCAGCGCCGCGGCCTTGGGAACGGCAAGTAGTCACAGAGTCTCAGGTGGAACCTCTGCCGAAGACTCTGAGTGCAGCAGGCAAAGGTAATTGGGCGGATGAAGTGGAGGGCGTGTTAGAGAATTGTGTGACACTACCAGTGGCTTCGGATGCTCCCCCGCAAACGGGCCCGGGAGTTGAGCAGCAGCCTGTGAGGGTGGGAGAGACCGGTGATACACAGGAGTTATCTACGCCCCTACAGGAGATGATTAAGTCTTTCCTGGACGTGCCTGCGGAGGAGAACCCATCTACAGACAGGAGAATTCTGATGGTTGAGAAGGACTTGATTGAGCAGATTCCAGAGCCTCTGGGGTCAGAGCCTGGCATGTTGCAGTTGCTACAGGTGGAAGCTGAGGTGCACAAGGGGATGGAAATACTGATATGGAAATTGAGGGCACATCTAGAAAGAGGGCTGGAGGCTCGTCGGATGAGGAGGTTATAACACCAGCTCAGCGTACAGGGAAGAAGACGTGGGCGGGAGTGATTAAGAAGGGGCAGGGTAGTGCACAGGGGGGGGAGGGGGTACAGGCGGGAAAGAGTGCATGGGAAAAGACAGAAGTAGCAAAAAGTGGAACAGACAGGACACAGAGACAGAGGAAAGCCACCCTTTCTGAATCTTTAAGTGTCTAACGATAAACGTGAATGGCCTTAGAGCTGACGGTAAACGAGTATGGTTGGAGGATGTTTTGCGGCGTTTTAACATTGATGTGTGTTTTATTCAAGAACACAATTTCAAGTATGGCAGAGAGTTGAGGCTGAACGGTTTTAGGATGTATGTTGGTAGTTCAGGGAAATTAAAGGTGTGGGGTGGCGGTGGCAGTGGCAGTGGCAGTGAGGGAGTCCAGCCCATTCCACGTGCTCAAGTGGGAAGAGGAGGGGAGGGAGGTGGTGAGGGTGGAGGGATATGGGTGAGATTAGAGTATGTTTTCTGGGGATATATATGCCGGCAGATAGTAACATACGGGTAAAGGTGAATTTTGTAAGGGAGGTTTTGCTTTTTCTACATGCAGGTTAACCTATGGTTTCTATAATAGGTGGGGATTGGAATTGTGTAATCAGGAATAAGGAGTGGAGCCGAGAGGGCAGGGTGTGTGCTTGGGATATTGAGGGATTTGTTGGGGGATGCAGGGGTTTATGACATAGTCAGGGTGATGGTGGAAAGTAGAGCACACAGTTTATGCGGAGGGGTTATGCGACCAGGTTTGGATCGTATATATATAACTAAAGAATATAACAGTAGAACGTGTAATGACGACAGATTTAGGTTTTCGGACCATCGTGCCGTTTTGGCAGAGATGGCATGGGAAGGGATGGTTCGTAGGTAGTGGGTTATTGAAAATGAATGTGAGGTTACTTCAGGGAGAGGGGGAGGGGTTGTTTTTTAGGGAATGGTGGAAGCAACTATGGGCGGCTCGCAATGAAGAGGAGGATGTCTTGGAATGGTGGGAGAAGCACGCTAAATTGCACATTAGGGAGTATTACCAGCATAGAGGATGGGATGAGGCGAGGTGGAGGTATGGTTTACAAAAATATTTAGAGGGGCAGCTAAATGATTGTTATGAAAGGGGAGGGGGGGATAGACATGGAGAAATAGAGGTTTTAAGGGGAAGATTGAGGGATATACAAAATTCTCGTTTTGATGCGATACGTGTGAGGGAAGGTTTAGAGGAGGTTCTATGGGGTGACAAACCGTCAGGATGTGTTTTGAGGAGATTTAGGAATAGGCAACAGATGACCACGATTATGGGATTAGAGGTGTGTAAAGGGGTGGGGGGATATAGGGTGGGTCAGGTACTTAGTACCACCGATGGAATGAGCAATTATGCTGATTATTGATTTAGGGAGAATTTTAAGCAGAGGGAGGGAGGAGAGAGGGAGGGAGAGATTCTGGGAGAGGGAATTCGAGGTATTTTAGGGGAGGAGGAGAGTGCGGTGATAGAGGGTAGGATCAGTGAGGAGGAGGTGGAGGAGGCGATAATGGGCTTGAGTAGGGGAAAAGCGCCGGCATTGATGGGAATTCCTAATGATTTCTATATTACACATTGGGATTGTATGAAGGAATGTTTGGTCCGGTTGTTTAACTGTATGAAGGAAAGGGGAGTGTTGGGGGAATCGCAGGGCACGGGGGTAGTAGTTTGGGTCTAAAGGGAGGGGGGGAAGACCTTGGTGCTTTTAGGGCGATCTCCCTTATGTGTGCAGATTATAAAGTTTTTGCGAAGGTTTTAGGTAACCGTATGAAAAAGGTGCTTGACCAAGTCCTACATAGAGGACAGTGTGGGATTCCAGGTCGAAGTATGCATGAGGGGCATGGAAGAATTAAGGATTTTGTGGAGGGTAGACAATGGGGGGGATCTTAGGGATTGATTGGAAGCAGGCTTATGACAGTGTAGATAGACATATGTTGTGGTGTATTTTAAAAAAAACAGGGTTTTAGTGATGAGATTGTGCGCTGGGCGACTACTTTGTATACGCCTGCAACGGTCAGGGTACAGGTTAATGAGAAGTTAGGGTTGCCGATGCAGATGGGGATGGGTTTGCGACAGGGTTGCCCCTTGTCTCAAATCCTCTTTGCATGCACGCAGGACCCTTTTTATAGGCTTATAGAGGAAGGAGTGTGGGAACAGGGAGAGGTGGGTCCTGGGAGATGTGGTATTGTGGGGTATGTGGATGACACCACAGTTTTGGTAGGAGGGGAAATAGGATTGGGGGATGTGGGACGAATAATAGAGATTTTTGGTGGGGCAACAGGGATGAGGGTTAATGGAGCAAAGTCAAAGTTATTAGAAGTAGGCACGTGGGTGGGGGGGGAACAGTATGGGTGGAACGTAGTGGATAGAATTAAGATATGTGGGGTTGTGTATATGGCAGACGCTGGGGAGGCACAGAGAATAAATTCCAAGGAAGTAGTGAGTAGAGCGATGGGTAGGATGCGCGGGTGGAGGGCTGGGGATGTAACATTGCAGCAGAGGGTGGTGGTAGTAAATACACTTGTGTACAGTAAAGTGTGGGGCGTGGCAGATATATATCCCCTGAGGTCGTGTGATATTCAGGAACTGGAGAGGGTGGTTTTGAGGTATGTGTGGGTTATGGGAAGCCATGGCTACGGAAGGAGGTGGTGATGATGGCGTGCGGCAGGGTGGGCTGGTCTTAATACCTTGGACACACGATGAAGGCAGTGTATGTGAAGCAGCGGTACTTGAGGGTGGGAGGGGAGAGGGGTAGAAGGGTGGAGTGGTCATGAAGGATGTGCGAAAATGGTGGAAGGGAAAGGCACTACTGGAGTGTGAAGATATGGTGCGAAATTTGTTGGCAGTAAGGGAAGCAAAAAAAGTAAGGGTAAGTAGGCTTGGGAGGACAGGTTGGCAGGGTACAGTGATACAGGGAGTAGCTACATACCCAATGTATGATTGGGGGGGCATTTGGGAAGACTTTCGGAAGATCAGATTAAAGCCAAGGTTCGTGAAGTGGTCTATAGATTCTTTATGGGAATTCTAGCTACAAGGTCAGTGCTGTATAGAATGGGTTATGTAGGTGTTGGCACTTGTTTGCATTGTGAGGAAGAGGAGACGGCTTTTCATGCCATATATTTTTGTGAAAACTTGGGTTTTGTAAGGGCATGGTTAGCAAGAGTTCTGGGTATAGTGGCGGGAGGGGGAAAACATTCGACTTTGAGGGCTTTGCATTTGATGTGGGAGGGTTCCAAGGACATTCGGAGGGCAGTGATGTATGTAGTGGCAGATTTTTTGTATGTGTCTTGGTGCATGCGAGAGGTGGGGGGTGAATATAGGGTGCGGGCGCTTGCGGCGAGTGTGTATCGTACAGTATGCAGAAATAGGCTACTATATGGGAGGTTGTGGGTAAATAGTTTTCCCTTGGGTTATCTTAATCTGACGGTAGGTGTATTGTTAGGGTTGGGTGTAGTTTAGAGCTGGATTGGGCTGGTTCTCCCTAAACTGGCATTCTTGTTCTTTTTTGAGATTAGTGGAGGATGGAAGGTGGAATAAAAGTGTGTGGTAGTGGAGCATATGGGTGTAAAGTCGTTAGGAATGAGGGGGGGCGTAGGGGGGGTGAACTGGTGACATTTGGTTAAGAGACAGGGGTTCTATGACCTTCGACGTCAGGTACGAATTTGAGCATGGAAGGGAACGTGAGTTTGTGTTTTTTTTTTAATACAGATAGCATGGGGTCAGGGGATGGCAGGGGGTGGCTTTCTGAAGTGTCTTTTGCCAGGTTGGTTTTGTTAATGATTGAGGTAGTACTGCCCGGTACATGTTTTATTAGGAGCCATAAGTTATATTGTGTAACTTAGTGTGTGACAAAGTAAGTCTGATATTGCTCTGGAACATTGCTAATAAATATATATATCTTGTTGAACATGATAATACATAAAAAAATGGGAATATGTATTAGTGAGTGAGTTACAATTTCTAGTGTACTGTTACCATATTAGTTGGTATTCTTCACTTTGTCAAATAATTACTATCTATATATTGTTATAAGTTATTTATGTTAGTTCTTATTTTATACGTTTTAAGTGAACAAATGTAAGGTGTTGTGACGTCTAGTGCAAGTGGCATTTATCTTGCACTGGGGAAAAGGGGAAGTGTAAAGTAAATATGATTGGATTTTTTTATATTTATTTAAAAGCCCAGGATACAGTAACATGTATATCACCCAATTAACGTGTTCATTCGTCTCTCGACCTCCGGGGAGAGAGGACGCACGCCTAGTAGCTACATCTGCCCTCTGGTGGTGACCTTTAGCAACTAGAAGACAAAATGGCGTACCGAGTGGGACAGCGGATTAACACTGTTTGTATACAGCTGGTACGTGGCACGCTTACTGGAGCAACGATGCATACATTGCTACCTGCTATCATCAGGGACGCCTATGGCGTCCCCAACGAGGAAGTATATGGTGTTGCCTTAAATGGGATGACCAGGGTCTTCCTGAAACTGAATCGTACCGGCGTCTACGACAAACTAGTTGAAGAGTACCAGGAGAGGAAGGTGACGGTCAACTCGGCAGTGGACGTTGTTATGCACTGACGTATCCAGTACTATACGTGGGTGAAGGTGAGGAGTCCCTTTCGAGGCGACGGCGTATAGTAATACAGGAGGTTTTCAACACCTACGGTAAAGTTCATTCGGCAACGATGGGAGTATGGACAGAAGGGCCATATAAGGGACGACCTGAGGGCTCTTATGCCCTCAAAATGACGTTGGCTAGGCCTATACCGTCCTACGTCATGCTGGTGGAGTCCAGGACGCAGGTTTTTGTACACTATGCCGGCCAGAGAAAGACCTGTCGACTATGTAGCTCATATGACCATATGGCAGCTCAGTGTCCTAGAAGGCAGCCTACCAGGGCTCCTGGTACGTTGGCAGTGGAGCAGAGACCAAGTGAGTTGATGCCTGAGTTGGGAGAGGAGGAAACAGTGATGAGTGGTCGATGGAGTGAAGAGGTTTGAACGGGAAGTATCGACGGCGGTACCTTTTTTACCCCCCCGGAGGTGACAGGGGAGGGGCCCCATGCCTGAGGGGGGGGGGACGTGGAAGAGTCTACCAGGAGAATTGCGGAAGTGGTGCTGAAGGAGTTCTTGACAGACGGTGGCGGGGAAAGGATGGCCCTGAAAAGTAAAGGGATACGGTTGGTTGAGCGCAGGAAAAGGTGAAGGGTTCGAGGAATGACAGAGAGGAGGGAAATGGTGGGGAAAGTCCATCAGGAGGACTGCAGGGGGTTTGATTTGGGTAGGAGAACTACGAAAAAAGGATGGGGGGTGCTTTTGACTCGATGAGGTTTTTAAACCTGGGCGGGCCCCGGGAAGAAGTCTGGGTGTTGTGGGGGAAAAAAGGCAAGCATGGGGGGGGTTTTTTGTCCCGGGGAGTCAGTGGGGGGGGGGCAAGGAGGGGTGGAGGGGGTTTCGAAAAAAGGTAAAAAATTTGGTACAGGTACTGAGAAAGGTGAATGAGTAAGATACAGGGCATGGGGGTAAGCCCCCTCTTCTGGAAAATTCAAGTGTGTCACAATAAATGTCAATGGGTTTAAAATTTCGAGGAAAAAAAGGGTTTGGTTAGAGTGGTTTTTACAAAGGTTTTGATGTGGATGTTTTTTTTTGCGGAGCAACCATAGGTTAGGGGGGAAATTGAGTTTGAAGGGTTATAAAATGTTTGTCAGTAATGCTTTAAATTAAAAAGGAGGGGTTGCGTAGCTGTAAAGGAGACCACCCATTGCGTGTCATGGGTTGGGAGGGGGGGGAGGGGGGGGGGTTGTAAGGGTAGAGGGGGGAGGGGGGGGGTGAGGGAGTATGTTTCATTGGTGTATTATCCCGGCATGTAACAATGTTAGAGTCAAGTTTGATTTTGTTGTGATGTTTTGATGTATTATTTGCGGGGTTTACCTTCCTAACTGTATTGGATGGTTGGAACTATGTGATTGGTAGGGTGATGTGACCCCGGGGGGGGGCAGGATGTTTTTTGGGTGCGCTAGGGATGTGTTGGGGATGTAGGAGTTGTAGTGTGGTGGGAGGGGGGGTATGGGGTGGAGCACACGTTTATTCGGGGGAAATTTATGGGGCGAGGTTAGATAGGTTAGTGATGCGGGGATTGGTGGGGGAGAGGTGAGGGTTTTTTGATGTGGGTTTTTCGGATAAGGCGGTGTAGTGCTGGGGGTGGAGGGTATAGTAGATATATGCTGGGTATTGGAAATTGAATGTGAGGTTCTGCAGGAGGGGGAGAGGGCTCATCCTTTGAGAATGGTGGAGAATTGCTGGGGGGTAGGGTGGTGGGTGGATTTGTTTAAATGGGGGGAGATGCGGGCAAAGAAGGTTGAGATTTTTTTTGGGAACGGGGAAAAGGGAAACGGGCAGGGTGGAGTTGGGTTTGAAAACTACCGGGGGGGACAGCTGAAGTTTTTTTACGAGGGGGGGGGGGGGAAGGGGAAAGATGTGCGGGGGTGAGGTGGATGGTTAAGGAGTAGGTTTGAGGATTACATAATGAAAGGGTTTTTAACGCAAATTGAGTTAGGGCAGGATTAGGGGGGTGTTAAAGGGTGAGACCATCAGGTTATGTTGAGAAAATTTGGGGAAAGGCAAATGGGGATACCATAGGCTCTAGGGTTGCTGATGGGGGGGGGGTTATGTGGGGGGTCAAGGTCTTACAGATACAGTGTTTTTGGGGTTTATGTGATTATTGGTTTAGGGGAAAAATGGGGGAGGAACAAGGAATTTGTCAGGAGGAGGTATTTGGGGTTATGGAATTATTTTTTTGGGAAAAGAGGAACGGGAAATGTGGAAGGTGATTAGTGAGGAGGGGGGGGGGGGAGGCTTTTTACGGGATGACAGGGTAAGCGCGGGCTTTGATGGAATACGAATATTTTATGAGTTTATTGGGAATGATTGGTATGGGTTAGGGAAAGTCTTAAATTATATGTGGGCGTGGGAGGGGGGGGAAGCCCAGAAAACAGGGATCGTTGTGTTGGTCCCAAAAGAAAAAGGATGGGAAAGTATTGAGTGATTATAGAGCAATACCCTTAATGTTGCAGTTAAAAAAATTTATGCAAAAAATTGGGCAATGATGAGAAGGGTTTCTAGGATCGGGGTAATGGGGGGACAGTTTGGCATTCCGGGAAGAAGTATGGGGAAAGGGCTAGTACATAAGGGATTTTATTGGGCTGCACCGGGGGGGGGAATACTTGGTTAGATTGGGCAAATGCGTATGTTGTGTAATAGGGTTTTCTTAAAGTTGTTTGGAAACAGGGGGGTTTGGGGGGGAGAAGGTGGTGGAGGGGTGAAAAACCTTGAGGGGGGAGAGTTTTAGGGACGGGTTAAAATGGAAAAGTTGGGGGACCAGTACTGATGGGAGAGGTTTGGGAGGGCTGTCCCCTCTCAGTTATTTTGCCGCTTTACAGAACCATTTTATGGGTGGTGGGGGGGTGATGAATGAACAGGGGGTTAGGGGGGGGGGGGGGGATTGTGGGGTAGTAGTGATATATGTGGGAAAGGAGAGGAGACTAAAAAAATTTGGTGGTATCATTAGATTTTTGGGGGGGCGCTGGGGGGATGAGAGTTAATTTAATAAAGTCGAGATATTAGGGTGGGGGTTGGGTGGGAGGGAGTTGGGGGGGGGGTTTGGGGTGGTCGTAGTGGACAGAATTTAGGTTTGTGGAATAGGGTTTCAGGGCGGAAGTGAGGGGTAGAAGATAAATTGGAAATTATTTAGAGGGGTTTTTGGGGTTTTGGCTAGGAGGTTAAGGTGGGGGCGAAACATTACAGCCATGGTTTTAGGGTCAATCTTGGTTTACGTAATTTGGGGGGGAGTGGGGGGTTTTCCCCTTTAAGAGCAAGGAATTGCAGAAATCCAGGGAAGGTTCTAAGGTAGGGTTTTTTGGGGGTTTGGGAGAGCATGGTTGAGAAGGCGGGTGATGACGGAGGACGTGGGGGTTTGGCCTAGGTCATTGGGAAAGAGTAATGGATTTAATTTTAAAACAAAGTATTCCGGACGGGGGGGAACAGAGGAGTCAGGGTGGTAGGGGGAATGGAGGATGCACGGAAATGGTGGTGGGGAAAGGGGTTTTGAGGTATTTTGGGGACTTTTTGGGGTTTTATTCATTTAAAAACAGGTGTCCATTTTAAAAGGTCAAAGAATTTTTGGGCTTGGTGGGAAAGGGTGTTTACAGGGGCTTGCTGTTACCCAAACTATGACGGGGATAAGCATTGGGGGAATTTTGGGGCTTGCTTGGGAAATACCACGGGGGTTTCGTGGTTAGTATATCGTTTTTGATGGGGAAAATTTGGCCCCTTTGGGGAGTGTTGTGTAGAATGGGTTTGTGAGAGAGGATCAGCTGCATTGTGGGGACACGAAACGGCTTTTTATGCGGTATATTTTGTCCCCCTTTTGGAGGGGGGGGAGGTTATGGTGGTGAGGTTATCGATTTTTGGGGGGGCCAATGGCCATTTCCCAAGGGCCTTACTGTTGGGTGTAAAAAGGGGGCGGGGATGTGGGTAGAGTCTTAAAGTATGTTATGACGGATTATTTCTATATCTTGGGGGATGGGGAGGTTAGGGAGGGGGTTGAGGTAAAAATTAAAAATTTTATTTTAAATATTTAAATAATTTAAAAAATTATTATTTTATTAAATTATTTTTATAAAGGGGGGGGGCAAAGGGTTGGCTCTAAGGGGATGATAGGGTGGGTTGGTTTAGGGGCTTCTTTGTGTGGGTGGTGGAGGGTTTGAATGGTGGGGAAAGGGTTGAAGAGGATTTGGAAAACATAGTTTTTTCACTGCTACAGGATAACCCTTAAAACCTGATGACTAAACTTGGATTTAAAAAAAAAAAAAAAAATTTTTATAATGTGTATAAACCCCCGAGGGTGGCATGATGTTAAACTTGTTTATTTTTAATTTTGATATGGTTAAACCCCACAGAGTGGCTTGGTTAATTGTTTATTGTTTAAATTTTGAAATGTGTTTAACCACCGAGAGGGCTATGATGTTAACTTGTTTATTTTTTAATTTTTATAATGTGGTTAACCCACGAGAGTGGCTTGTTTTTAACTTGTTTTTTGTTTAATTTTGATAATGTGTTTTTAAACCCCACGAGAGTGGCTATGATGTTAAATTGTTTATTTTTAATTTTATAAAGTGTTTAACACACGAGAGTGGCTATGTGTTAAAATTGTTTATTGTTTTAATTTTTTTAAATTGTTTAACCAACGAGAGTGGCTATGTGTTAACTTGTTTATTTTTAATTTTGATAATGTTTTAACCCCCGAGGGGGCTTGAGTTAATTGGGGCTGTTGTTTTAAAATCGATAAGGTTTAAACCACCGAGAGGGTATGAGTTAACTTGTTTATTGTTTAATTTGATATGTGTTTAACCCCCGAGAGTGGCTATGTGTTAATTATCGATTGTTTAATTTTGTAATGTGTTTAACCACAGGAGTGGCTATGATGTAACTTTTTTTTGTTTAATTTAGATAATGTGTTTAACCCCCCGAGATGGCTATTGTTTAAATTGTTTTTTTCTTTGATAATGTGTTTAACCAACGAGATTTTGGGTATGTGTTCCCCGTTTATTGCTTTAAATTTTTTTAAAAGTTTAAAAAGAGATTTGGCTATGATGTTAATTTTTCTTGTTTTTTGATAATTTTTAACCCCCGAGGTGGATGATGTTAAATTGTTTTTCTAATTTTTTATAATTGTTTAAAAAAAATTATATAAAATTTTTTTTAAATTTTAATTAATAATTTTTTTACCCCCTTTTTAATTTTTTTTTAAAAACAATGGTATAAACGGAATTGGCAATGGTTAAACTTTTAAGTTAATAACAATGGTTAAAAAGTGAGATTGGCAAATTGGGTTCTTTTTAATGTTACTATTGTTATCGGTTTAACCAGGTGGAAAGGTGGGTTTTTAACTTGTAGAGGGGGGGTGGGGATAGTGGAAGTGTTGGGTGTTAATTTTGATCAGTGTATTTTGAAAATCTGTGTGATTATGTAACCTGTGTTTTGGGTAATTGTAGGTTGGTTAGGTTATCTACGGGAATTTTGTATGTATGTTCACTCGGGACCGTTGTGGTACGAGGTTGAATGTTCTGTCATTCATGTCAATTTTATGGTTGTTTTATTGCATCTTGTAAAAGAATTTTAAATAAAAAAAAAAAAAAAAGAGAGAACGACATAGAAGGTGCCAATGTAAAAACTGGTTTCCCGTTTTTTTAATGCCCCATTAATATTCGTTTCACAGGGGTTAATTAGGTAAATATATATAAATTTTTAATTTTATTGATAAAAAACAAAAAATCTTTGTAAAACAATTTATTGGCACAATTAATCGACTGCAAATTATTCTTGGGATCCCTACGTTGAATGGTGTATCTTGAAAAGGACCTTAGATTTTTGAGCGAAATGGTTCTTTTTTAGTCCCTGTCCTTCTTAAAAAAATTAGCCCTTTACTTTTGATTTCTGAGCGAAAAAGCTTTTAATCAGACTGTGTCATTCTTTAAAGAAACAAGCCCTTTCGATTTCAATTTTTTGAATTTCTTAGCTTTTCAATCGATCAAATTGTTGGTGTTTGTTTTATGAGGGGGTAAAAGTATTGAGTTTGGTAGGCGTAGTCTTCAAAATCTTGTTATATCGAAGTCAAATTGTGGGCGATAGGGACGTCACGTGACGTGTGGTTTTTTTCGTTGATGGTTTTGTAAAAAAAAGGTATTTTTGTCGTTTAGAAAGTAAGTTTTCGGTAGTAAGCAAATCCTTGTCCTGAACTGGTTCGGTCAGCTCATGGTTTTTGGTTTTTTGGGGGTAGCCTTGTTGAAAAGTAGTTGTTGTCGAGGTTTGTAAGTCATTTAAATTTGTAAGTTTATTCGACAGGTTTTGTAACTAGCTTGTTTTAGTAAGAGTTTCTTCAACAGGCACGAAGTTTTGACGTGAGAGAAAGTGTGTGAGTCAAAATCGAATGTTTCGGATACGAAAATAAATTGTCTTTCTTTATTTCCTGTAGCGGAAGCATTTTCTGTTTGTAAGTTTATTTCTTGATATTGATAAACCAATATATAGTGCGTTGCGGGTTTAGTAAGAACTTCGCCTCGGTACCGTTCCCGTGACTGTTTTTAAAGTGTCAGTACAGTCTGGAGAGGAGCATTATGCCCTTTTTCGGAGGGGCCACAGAAGCAAGCAGCACATCCCAAAAAGGTTCCAAAATTCTGAAAGATTCTTTCAGGAGCGTTGTTGCAATTTCGTAGACAAAGGGTAATGAGACAAAATGTAAGAAGTGGGTTTTTTTATAGAAAGCGAAGGTGAGGTGTGTTACCGGAAAATTTAACTCAGCACCTTCAATGGGACGTCCTTTTCATCACAAAAAACTTTTCGTATTTGTCCATCTAATTTAAAATACCCCTGTTAACTTCAACGATCGAAAAGGTCAAATTTTGCAGTGGTCCCCCCCTTATTTGGCAACAAAAATTCCCCCTTTTTTTTTTTTGAATTTAGTTACCCGCTTGAATCAACTATTAATGCTTTTCCTTCAATAGTGGTAACATAGGTAAAATTTTTAGAGCACGGCAAAAAATTTGGGGTATCTTTATTTTCCACCGTTTTGCCCAATTGGGGCTTCTATGTGGTCCCCTTACTCGGATGGATATAGATCATTTGAGAACTACGAGAAGAATGACTAAATGATTTAGAAAAAGGCATAGGAAGTATTGGTTTGGAAAAAGGGAGTTTTATGAGTGGAACAGTTTACCTGTTGGGGTTTTTGAGGTAGGATTTGGGGGTTTCAAATTAGGTTGGATAAGTCATAGTGGGGGGGTTGGATTTGAGAGGGACTGCAATCGGAGCTTGTTTTTTTGGGTGGCATTGAAAATTGGGTTTGGTTAAATGTTGTTAGTGGGTGAATTGTATGGACCCGTAGTAGGCCCAAAATAAGACTTTAAAAACTAAGAATGTAGGAAAAACCCGCAGAAGGCCTAGGGCCCCTACGAGGAGGGTCCCTTTTAAAACGACATCTACTAAACCCACTCAAAAAATAACTCCTGTTCTTCACCTTGGTAATGAAAAAAACCCCGAAGCTATAAACTGGTGAAGTAGGCTTGATCATACAGAATGTGGAAAAGGACTTGGGAGTATGGTCAGCAGAAATCTAAACCCAAAGACAGCAGTGCCTTAGGTGTGCGCAAAGGGCCAACAGATTACTTGGATTTATCTCAAGAAGTGTAAGTAACAGAAGTCCAAAAGTTATTTGCAGCTCTATACATCACTGGTGAGGCCTCATTTAGATTATGCTGATAAATTAGACACATGTGCAACTCTTGGGTAATCTTTATTGGGGAAAAACGTTTCGCCAACAGTGGCTTCACCCAGTCCATACTACAGGATGGACATAGACTCATTAGAAAACTACAGAGAAATGACTAAATGATTTATGTGAAAGGGAAACCTCCCGTATGAAGATAGACTTAAAGCCTTAAATCTCCACTCTCTGGAGAGGCGTAGAATGAGGGGAGATATCATTGAAGTGTATAAGTGGATGACGGGCATAAACAAGGGGATTGAATAATAAAATGGTATAAAATACCGACAGGTTGTTAGGTAAGACACATATGCAACAGTTAGGTATCTTTATTTCGAAACGTTTCCCCTACACAGTAGGCTTCTTCAGTCGAGTACAGAAAGTTGATAGAAGCAGAAGATACTTGAAGACGATGTAATCAGACTGACCCCCTCAAAATTTTAAGGGTGATGGACTGATTACATCGTCTTCAAGTATCTTCTGCTTCTATCAACTTTTCTGTACTCGGGCTGAAGAAGCCTACTGTGTAGGCGAAACGTTTCGAAATAAAGATACCTAATGTTGCATATGTGTTTACCTAAAAAGGGGAGACATTAATAAAGTACTTATGTTTCTTTTATATTCAATGATCTTGATGAAGGAATTACTAGTGATATGAGCAAATTCGCCGATGACACGAAGATAGGTAGGATAATTGATTCAAACGTAGATGTTAGGGAACTTCGGAGGATTTAGACAAACTCTACTCTTGGTCAGAAAAGTGGCAGATGCAGTTCAATGTAGATAAATGCAAGGTTCTGAAGGTAAGACACATATGCAACAGTTAGGTATCTTTATTATGAAAAAAAAAAATTTCTTATTGAGGCTTTTGGACTTTGGGTTAGTTTCAAATTTAGGTTGGATTAAGTACATGAGTGGGAGGGGTTGGATTTGAGAGGGACTTGCAATCGGAGCTTGTTTCTTGGGTGCATTGAAATTGGGTTGGTCAAGTTTGTGTACGAATGGTATATAATACCTAAAAGATGAGAGTAAGACAATGTGCAACATCTGGGTATCTTTATTGTAGACGTTTCGCCATCCCGTGGCTTTATCAACACAATTCTAGGACATAACTTGAAGACAGTAGAAACTATGTACAGAAGATGAGGTAATCAGTCCTGGATGGCGAAACGTCTATAATAAAGATACCCAGATGTTGCACATGTGTCTTACTCTTTATCTTGTCGGTATTATATACCATTCGTACACAACTTGTCAGGACACTGCAACATATGGAATCTTAATTCTGAGGACATGTACATACCTTCGCGACTACGCAAATGCTACTACAACTAACCATCTCTTTGGGAAGGACCTACTTCCCCTGGGGAATCCCGCCTACCAGTGAATTTGCCCTCGTCTGCTTCACCTGACGTTACTATATAAGCGCCAGGATTCTTTCTTCTGCTTCAGAATCTCCACGACTATGGTGCTGTCGCACCCACTTCTAGGTTGAGGACTGATTACCTCATTTCTGTACATAGTTCTACTGTCTTCAAGTTTGTCCCAGAATTTGTGTTGATAAAAACCACTGGATGACGGGTCATCGCAAGATTGGGACCCGTGCCAGGGTCTATGGTCTTGGCGAACATTATACATACATTCTGCTCGTCAAAAAAACACATAATCGTAAGACACAGTCGCTCCTCACCTCAAGAAGTGTTCCTTCGATCCCCGTCGGGGAGGGGAACCTATATTCATCGTACCAGCGCTGACTTACTCCTTCATGATGCTTGCAAACCGTGTAAGGATCAAACCCAACAGGGGGAGTAAAAAATGACTCTACTAAACTTGCCCTTGCTGCCGTTGTAAAGACTTCCCTACAGGTTAAATTTACAGCGATCAACTCGACGAAAGACTCATTCATCGTCGTCTGTACCGACGATTACAAAAGCCACAAGCTGATCGCCGACACTTCTATGAAAACCTCAGAGACCGACAGTTCCCCATTCCCCCTTCACCTTTTTTGCTGGCGAAACGTTCCGTTTTCGTAAAACGGCTGGACAAATCGTCACTTCTTTATCGACTGAGGATCTCAAGACCTCTATCGAGGAACAAAATCCTGGGCGTCGATTGACTTATCACCAAATCCCCAAAGCCTCTACAATGATCAAGCTAACCTTCTCCAACATCGAGATGGCTACTAGGCACTGTCTGACGGCCTAGCTATCTCCTATTATATATCCACCCAAGTCACATAGAACCCGAACGTTTCGCCCAATCTCGCCATGCTGGACCTGCTACTCCTATCACCACTCAACGCCTGACTGTCCTCTGAAAGGGAAAAAGTACTGCACAACTGCGGTAAAGAGGGCCCATGACTTCAAGGAATGTTTTTACTACCACTACCTCTCCTACCTGCCTCAACTGCAGGGGTATCACCACCCCCTTGCAGCAAAATCCCCTCTACGAAAAGAAGTCCTGTCAAAGAAAATCATTGAAGAAACCAAGAAGAACAACCCTAAATCGCCAACATACGCCGCCATTGCAAAAATTCAGTCGGGATACCCCCCGAACTCCTTCAAGCTACACAACAATCATCCCCACCCAGCCAGTCCCTCTTGCTCTTCCTGACGCGGTTCCATCAAGGTTGCTATACTGTATGATGTTGCACCCTTACTAATGCTGCAAACCCTGGCCATTCAACACGACAATCAATGAACTGTTGCCCTAAACAACATGCCAAACTTCAACTTTCCAGACTCGCCCCCAAATCACAAGACCTCCTCAAGCTAATTCCAGATATTGTTACTTCACCTCAACCCCTGGCCCTATTTCTTTATCTTGACCAGACTTACTCCAGAACCAACACCCCCGGGTCTACTGCCACCTCTCACCCCCCACCACCAGCCCAAAAAAATCACAACCGACCAACACTCCCTGCCTCCTCTCAACACAGTCACAGAAGACGAAATAGTACCAGAACATTATGAACAACCCTCGGCAACGACGAAGTAGTAGTCAAAGAAGAAACCACACGAAACCCGGGTTCCCTAAGCCAAGCCTTTAATGGGTCCTAACCTTCTACAAACCAAACCCCCAACCTCCCAACCCAAAAGAGCGCAGCTGTATGCTCCCCTTAATGAAAGAAGGAGCTGTTAAGTACACCTGCACCAAACCTCACCAAATTCCTTTTGAAAACGCACTATCTTACCTCGTGACGAATCTGAACTGCTCCAACCCCAGAATGCAACTATTCCCCATGTCAAGAGAGACTTCAAAAGATCAAGAGTGGCTCCCTCACCAGCGAAGTGTAGCCAAACACACACCCTTCCTAACACCTGAAGTCCAAACCAGCCCTTCACCTCAGCCTGAAGCATATCAGTCAGCGAGCACTGTCTGCGTCTGCTCTCTCCTCTATGTCCTCAACATGCCCTCTCTACACTGCCTCGCAGTGCCACGCAGCTGGGTTTAGCCCCGGTCTTTATTCTACAACTCAAGACTACAACTCACGACTGTTCATCGTTTGTCCACACTTCCCACTCACCCACCCGGAGTCCCAACAGAGAGCTGCTATGTGTGTTCTCAATGTCTGTCCCCCCGATCGACTTAGCTGCTGGGTTTAGCCCTGGCTCTTTTCTACTACTAAGAACACTCCTTCCGCACTATTTCGTCTGTCCGCCTTCCCGTCATCCATTGGGATCTTACCTGAACTTCGTTCGTTCGTTTGTTCTTCTGCTTCGAATCTCCACGACTATGGTGCGTTCGCACCTACCTAGGTTGAGGGATGATTACCTCCTTCCTGTACATTTTACTGTCTTCAAGTTATGTCTGAATTTGTGTTTAAGCACTGTGGCGAAACGTCTACTAAAGATACCGATGTTGCCATGTGTCCCTTTCCCCCGGTTGGTCAAGTGGTTTGTTAGTGGGATGAAGTGTAAGCCTGCCCAGATTGGGCCAAAGGCCTGCTGCAGTGTTCCCCCTTTCTTATGTTCTTATGTGTTCGAACCGGTAAAAACCCGGAAAAATGGATTTAAGTTGGTAATTTTGATTTTGAAAGGGCCAAGGTAAGTACTGGTTTTCAACAGGTGTAGTCGGGAACGTTTTCCAGGGGGGATAGATGTAAGGTCCCTTTTTGGGGGTTTAAGAGAGAGGACAAATTAAAGAGTGTGTTAAGGGAACGGGAGTTTTTTCTTTAGTTGATTTGGTAGATGTCGTTTTGATAAGGACCTGCCTCGTATGGGCCAGTAGGCCCTTCTGCAGTGGGTTTCCCATTTTTTATGTTCTTATTTATCTGAAGAACAGGAGGAGATGAGGTAATCGTCATCAACTTTTGTGGTTAGCGCGACGGGCTGGAGTTTGGTTTTCCGGGTTCAATCCGGCGGGGGTATGTTTAGTCAATGTGGTCAGTCCTCATCTGTTGGTCGTTGTAACATTTGTTCATTTTTGAGTAGTCGTGCCAAGAATTAGGCAGCGAAGGTTTCCAAGTATTAAGATCCAGAAGCTGCGTGTCTGACAGAAAATTAAAATGGTATAATTTCCGACAGGTTGTTAGGTAGACATATGGAACGTTAGGTTCTTTATTTGAACGTTTCGGGCCCAACAGTAGGGTTCTTCAGTCGAGTTTCAGAAATGTGTGAGATGGTTTGGAAAACGCGTTGAAAATTGAGACACTTTGCGCATATGGGGGAATCTTTATTCAGAAGTTTGCCACAAGTGCTTCATCAGTCAATACAAAGAGGAAGGCGTAAGGAGAGGAGGAGATGAGGTAATCAGTCCCTCAGCCTGGAGTCGAGTGTTCAGTCCATCATTTGTAGAAGTACAGCATTGGCGTAGCGTGGCTTATTATTGTGTGAGGTGATTTAACGCGGAGGGTATGTGGGCAAAGTTGGTAAAAAACATTGAAAGTGGTAA